>JASDQU010820007.1:8579-26850 GCA_032191745.1 Picea mariana
AGGAATGTATATAAAGAAGAGAGGTCATTGTGACATTTCAGTGTGTAGACTGCATGTGGAGACCTGATGGAGTTGGAATAAGTGAGTTTGCACTTGTGCCAAGGAGCTTGGTGACTTCACAAAGGAATGTTTGTAACTTTGAAAAATTTGGCATAGGAGAGAGGTAGTCATAGAAGGAAGAAATCGTATGAATCGTACGAAAGTGTTCGTACATTTTTTCGTACATGTACGTGGGTTGCAGTGGGAACAATCACGTATGTATGCAGGTTGTAGTAAGGTGAATCGCGTACATCCGTACAAATTTTTCTGGGCAAGAGCAGGTCCGTGCAAGATGACGTAAACAACAATGCATGTGATGTCAACATGATGTACATGTGGTTTGCAACAAATTTTTGGGAAGAGGAAATTTCTAGGGATTTGCTAAGGTTTGGTTTTATGATTTTTCTGGTTATTGGAGGACAAGGTTGTCCTTAGATTTTGGTGGATTTTTATTGGCTGGGAGGGATTATTTTTCCCTCAGAATTTCTGAAATTAACAAGGTTACAAAACAAATTTTTTGTGTCTCATATGTGTATTGATGATTCATCTTTGATCTTGTTGTTTCCGTTGCATATATTTTTAGTGTAAAATTGTTCAGTGATGACAGTTAGGGTTTATTGTTAGTTCACTAGGAAGTAATTTTCAGATCTAAAAATTAGTCACATAGAGTTGCATGTGAAAATTAACATATTTAAGACCACTTATCTTGCTACCCCGTTTTCAAAACCTTAGCAAGTGTTGTGCCCTATGAATTATTCATTTAGAGTTCCATTGAATATTTACTTAAGCAATTGGGGTCTTTTGTAGTCTAAGATATGATATATAATTTTTGGGATTACTTGCATAAAGTGATTCATTAATGCATGACCCATATCATATGAGAAATTTTTAATGGACAATTTATCACAATTTGGAATAGTCCACTTATCACTCATTGCATTCAGTGATGCTCATAGGGATGCATAAGTGGGATTGAAACTAGTGAAATGAATAACATGGCATCAATCATCACATCTAGGGATTTCACCTGTTAACTAGGAATTTCCAAGGTCACCCATCCCAAGACTCCTCTAGCTCAATCATGCTTAACCATAGAATTTTTTCCATAGTCAAGCCCACTTATATTTCTACCACATTTTCAAAACCTTAGCAAGTATTCCACCTCATGAAAAATTCATTTGTATCTCCCTTGATCTTTATTTATACATTTGGAGGCTTTAACAATCCAACATATGAAATATCATTTTTGGGATTATTTGCATAGATTAAGTCATCAATGCATGACTCATATCCCATGATAATTTGTCTAAATGACTAATTTCTCATGATTTTGAATAGTTCACTTAGCACATTACATTGGTTGATGCTCACATGGATGAAGAAGTAGGACTAAAACTAGAAAAATGAATCGTATAGAATCAATAATCAATTCTGAGGCTTGCACTTGGTAACCATTACTTCTCAGAAAGGTCACCCATATAAATACTTCTCTCACCCAAGCACACTTAACCATGGATATTTCCCCATAGTTAAGCCCACCTAGCTTTCTACCTCATTTCCAAAACCATAACAAATATTGTGCCATATGAACTATTCATTTAGAGCTCCCTTAAATATTTATTTAAGAATTTGGGGGCTTTCATAGTCCAACATAAGAAATATCATTTTTATTATTATTTGCATATAATAATTCATTAATGCATGATCCATTTCTCACAATAATTTGTTAATGACTAATTACGCATGATCTGGAATAATCCACTTAGCACTCATTGCATTGGGTGATGCTCATAGGGGTGAAGAAGTGGCATTGAAACTAGTGAAATGAATGGCATATGATCAATCATCACGTCAGGGGATTGCACCTAATAATAACATGTTGGACTATGAAGCCCCCCAAATTCTCAAATAAAGAGACGAAAGCATGTTGTAGGCATGCCCATTGGCACGAATGCGAAGAGGAATGCTAAATTGGAGAGATAACAAAATAATAGAGAAGATAGAGATAAGATCATGGTTGGTTCTCAAATGGGAGAGGGTATAGGGTTTTCTTAGGATTATTCTATGTAGTTTTCATTTTTCATGGTGACCGGTTATCAAAGGATAGTAGTTATGGAGGAATATTTAGTTGACTATGGTGAAAATGACATCTGAGATTCTCCCGTAATTTTCCGCACATATGAGGAGGTTCGAGAGATATGGATCTAATCTAGGGATTTCAGTACTATGGTCAGAGATGAGACGTATATTCCCTCCGGACAAGGAGAGGATAGGTGGTGAAAGGTTAGTGGGGAGTAAAACCATTGCAATACAAACTGAGCTAAGGGGTCCTGATTTGGTCTTGAAGGTTTTGAGATTGGAGTAACTCAAAGCATTACCGACTCCTATGGTAATGGTTTTTAGACTCATCGAAAGCATAAATGTATCGAGGCTAGGGCAGAAAGAGTGAGTATGGTGTTAGGATTTTATGTGGGGTTAGAGAGGGTAGATACTTTGTCCAATTTGGCCTCGGTTAGAAAGTTGATGGGAAAGACTATTTCCATGGTTCATTTAGTTTGTTGGTTGAAAACTAGTTGGAGGAAGATGTTGGACTATATCTTGAGTTTTCACATCTTGGTCAAAGGTTGGATTTGTTTTGAATCCAGTTTTTGAAATACATGGAGGAGATACTAGCTAGGGCTTGGATTTGGGGCCCTTCTAGTTTAGTCCTAAAGAGGAGGCACTCAGGTTTTGACCCTCGAACTGAACCTTTTGTTATTCGACATATATGGGTGTTACTACCAGGGTTACCCTTGGAGATTTGGTCAGGTCCAACATTTGAATCAATAGAAAATTCCTTATGAAAATTCATTTCTTTTGATGAGAAAATCCCGCGACAAGAAGATAAAAGGGTGGCAAAGGTACTTGTCAAACTAGATACTAGTAAAGGGCTCCTGTTGGAACTAGATGTGATTTGGAAGCTCAGTTTATTCTCCTAGATCCTAGACTATTAGAAGGTGTCATTTACATGTATTGGTTTTCGATAGATAGGGTACCGACACCTAAGGTAATATTTCCCAGTCTCGATGGATTTTCCAAATGAAAGGAAAGGAAGGGTAAAGAAAAGTGATATTTCCCTTACTAATGAGGTGGTAAAAATTCCATGTATGCAAGTCTAAAAGAGAGGGAGTGGGGAGATGATGGAAGAATAGTCCCAAAGGGATTATGAAGACCAACATCCTCGAGACGAGGGAAATTTTTTTCTCTCGGATGAGTCAACAACCCCAAAGGCTCAAGATATATTAAATCTCTCTACCCGTCTTGTCAAGGAGTTTTGTTCTATATATTTGTCAAAAAATTAAGATCACTTCTCTAGTTCGTAGGTTCATGATGCCCCTCCCATGGAAGTAGATGAGGGGATATCATCTTTAGATTAATATTTGAAGGGGTATGATACCTATGCTTCTCTTTCTCTTCAAGACTATATAAATATCCCCTCTCCCTCTCAGAAGCCACCTAAGCCTTCTTCCTTGCATTAATGGTTGTGTTACCATAAACCATCGATATTGATGGAGCATGGGGTACATTAAGGGGGCATAGATCCTATTGTGAAGTCACAAACTTAGCAAAGACACAATTCCTATATTTCCAAATCCAAAAATAAGGCATCAAAAGAGGTCCAACAAGGAAAACAATTGACCATAACCAAGGCACTTAGAGCTGAGAATCCCTCTAGAGAATTTCCCTCATGATAATCCTATCTTTAAATGTGAGAGGCGTAGGGGGTTCCCACAAGATAAAATCCCTTAGAATGTTTTTCTTACTATATAATCCTGATATTATTCTTTTGAAGGAGAAAATGGCCTCTAGGGCCAAGGAAATTGAAATCTGGTCACCTCTCTTGGAAAATTATAGTTTTAGAACACTAGATGGTGTTGGCATGTTTGGGGAGTCGTTGACGGCTTGGAATTATTCCTTTGTTGTTTTAAACACAATTTTCCTTGACGTAGGTATGATGCTGGAAGAGGAAGCTAAGGAATTGGGAAAGGTCTTTAAAATCCTTAATCTGTATGGACCACATGCGGATTGAAGGACTTTTTGGGACTCATTGATAGATCATGGGGTTTTGAGGGAGGATAACCTTATTCTCAGTGGTGACTTGAATTGGAAATATCCCCAAGAGAGGTTTGGGGGGGTTCAACAAGGAAATATCAGTTAGCAAATTATTTTGTCCATTTGTTTGAAGAATCCAATCTTGTTGACATAGAATCTAATCCAGTGGTTTCGACTTGGATGAATTGTCAAAGTGGCATGTCGAGGGTTTCAAAGCATTTAGAATTTTTTTTGTTTGTATAATGTTTGGTGGAGGAAATTGAATGGTATAGGTCTCAGATGGGAGTGGGTGGCTCTACAAACCATTTTCCATTTCTTCTTCAATTAGAAAAAGATGATGAGAAACCCCCATGCCCATTTAAATTTAATGATGTTTGGCTAGGAGAGGAGGATTTCTAGAGGCTTATTTATGATATCTAGAAAAATTTTAATCTTTCAACAGGTGAAAATACAATGTCTCAATTCGTGGAAAACTTGAAGCATGTCAAGAAGTTGGTTGTAGATTGGGACAAAAAGAAAAGGGCTTCTTGTCATGTTGATTTGTTGAAGGTCGAGGAGAATATAGCTAGGATATTCTCCCAAATTATGGTGGGGGTATTTACCCTTGAAGAATAGGAAGATCTCAAAGTCCTATAAGAACAAAAACATCATCTCTTGACCATTGAAGAACCATGTGGAGGCTCAAAAACCAAGCCATTTGAATCGAGGAGGGGGAGAGTAATGCAAATAGTTTTCACAATTTATCTACCCACATAAAAGAATTCAATACCATTTTGAATTGGATGGTCTAGATGGTAATAAAATTAGTTCTTTCAAATAAATATTGACTACTGACATGACTCATTTTTAAACCATTTTTAGAGAACCGATGGAGAATCACATAGTTGAGAAAATGAGAGTGATATGACTTTTCCCTAGGTTTTTTAATCAAGAAATGAACATCAATATGAAGGCCCATATTACAAAGGATGAGATGAAGGAGGTACTACTAGGTTTCAAAAATTCAAGGAGTCTAGGTCCATACGAGTGTAAAGTATATCTTTATACTGTTTTTTATGATCTTTTGGAAGAAGAGATTCTTAGGGTAGTGGAGGAATCAAGAGTTTTTGGTAGAGTCTTAGGAGATTTCAATGCAACCTTTATTGATTTGATTCCTAAGAGGTTGGATCCAATCTCTTTTGGTGACTTCAGAGACATTTTTCTTTGTAACCTCATTTACAAAGTAATAGCTAAAATAATTACTAGCATAATCAAAGGGTTTTTTTCGACTTTATCTCAGAGGAACAATTTGGTTTTGTCTTTAACGGGAAGATATTGGATGTATTTGGATTAATGCATGAGGTTTTGCATACCACTAGGATGGAAAATATACCAGTAGAAGTTATGAATCTTTATCTGGCCAAAGCCTACAATAAAGTCAATTGGAATTTTCTCAAGTTGGTTTTGCTCCAAATAGGCTTGAAGCTAGAGGTAGTCGATTGGATCTTGGGTTGTGTGTTGTTAGATTCATTTGTGGTACTCATCAATGGAACTCCTTCGAGTTTTTTTAAATCCTCAAGGCGTTTGAGAAAAGGCTACCCTTTTTCCCCTTTATGTTTCTTCTTATAGTTAAGAGTTTGAGTAGGTTATTTAATTCTACAAGACTTGAAGGTTCATTTAAAGGCATCATGGTAGGAAAAAAATTTAACACATATTATTTTTTGACGATGTTATTTTATTCGGGGATGGCACACTAAGGGAATGGTGGTATTATAAGCATATTTTAGAGACTTTTTGTTTGGTGACTGGGATGGAAATAAGTGATAACAAATCTCTAATCCTTTGTAATTAATTGTCCCATAAAGTGGAAGTACAGATCCTTCATCAATACTCCTTTCATTACGAGCCTTTAGATAATGGTATGAAGTATTTGGGATATCATTTGAAACCAAATTATTATAGAGTGGTAGACTATATGTGTCATTTTAGGAAAATCAAATCTAGGATTACTTGATGGTGTTATAGGTGGATTTCTATTAATGGAAGGTTGGTTTTACTAAAGGTTGTACTGAAGAGCATTCTTGTCTACTGGATCTCCTTAGCACATGTGCCAAAGAAAATTTTAGAAAAGATAAGAAGGAGATCCTTTAATGAGGCCACATTACCTTTATTCAATGCTAACGACCTAATGGGCCTATTTATTAACAACAAACATTATGGACCTATTCCACATTACATTAAATGACAACCATACTTATCTTATTTTTAACTATAATGGGCCCATAGGCACCTATTACACCCATAGTGAGGATCCAAACATTCCATCCCCCTTTGAGAAGCATTTTCCTCAATGCTTGTACCTATGCTATACATCCAAACGTTAGGCTCCCATGTACTAGTGTCACCCTCAATGCTAAGAGTGAATTAGTCTAAGAAGTGTGTCCATAAGGAGCTCATCCATAAGACAACGTCCCATGTATGAGTACTGACCAAAACATCGAAGTAGTTTAGGGAAACATGGTCTCATGTACAAGTGTTGGCCTCAATGTTGAAGTAGTCTAGGAAGCTTGTTCATAAACGTAGGTCCCATGTCTAAGTGTTCATGTTGGATCCCAATTAATGACACTTAAGTGCAATGAACCACTATGTGTTGTGTTCCAATTTCCCACCAAAATCATGTGGATATAATCAATAGGACCACCTAAAGGGGAAATAAATCCCCCATACAAACATAAAAGGGTGGCTTTGTAAAGTACTCTGCCAATGTAGAATAAGCACACTAGAAACTGCTAGGCACCATTTGCTCATGTCTACCCTTAATGGTGTTCTCTTCATATGGGAGAGGATAGTCATCAAAGAGAAGTTGAAATTAGAAGTCGTCCAAAAAAATGACAACTATCAATATACCATTATGCACAAGCTTATTCTAAATCACCCATGTAGATATTTCTCATGTATAATCCCCTCTAATGATATGGCTATATTCATTGCCAATGATGTTTCTATCCTATGTCTCTAGAAGATATTTACAAAACTCCCTTAGTTGGTATGTTGCATAATGAACAAGTTTCCATCCTACCATCATTTGGTTCCATTCCTCTCGAATTTGTCTCAACATGGCCATTCTTTGGTTTCACTAGGGTTTGGAGGGAAGGCATTTGCATAGGATATAGTGCACTATATATTGAACGAAATTGTACAATATAATATACAAATCATAGACCAAAAAAATCTATATGAAACAGTGTTGGTCTAGTTGCAATTTAGAAATTCTATCAAAAGATATATGCTCTATAATACATACGACCATCATCAAAAATCCTTTAACATAGAGCATATTTCAAATTGCAATATCTTATTCGTATGAACTTTGATTTGAGCGATCTTTTTAAATCACATAATTTTTTGAGGTGTGTTATCGTACAAGTTGTAGGTTGGGAAAATCTTGACCCAACTACCAAATGGTGACAACTTAGAGAACACCTACCCAATGTCACATTAGGAAGGTATTCCCATCACTTTAGTGATGATGAAAATCTCCACAAGGGGGGAATCCTGGTGACCCTAGGGGGGAATGAGATGAAAACTGGAAAAATGGAAGTGTAGCCCCTATAGGTCAATAAACTAAGCATATGATGGATTTAGAAATAATATCAGTGGTAGCCAAAAGTTTCCAAGAGACAAAAGTACCTGTAAAGAGTGATATACCTGCCTGAGACACAAGAACAAGACAAATATATGCGTATAATGTTAGGTGGGAAAGAAAGTTAATATTATTGTCCCTAATTGAAGTAGTAAACAAAAGTATATATCAGAAACAAAATGATAATGATAGCTGAAAAATAGATTTGCTTAAAGATTAGTGAAAAGTACAAGAGACAAGATGGAAAATGACTAGTTTAGCTCAAGAAGATAACATGAAACTTTAGAAACAACGTAAGGTTGTTGTAAAAAAATTCTGCAGAAGTAAATATCAGTCTTATGGCTGTAAAAAATAAGTTATTACAGAAAATAAATCATCCGTCAAAACTTGCCAATAATCCACCCAAAAGTGCGCTATCCTTAGTAGATTAATGTGGCAAACTCTTAGCAACTTTCGACGGTTGAGTAGTGATTTATTATTGAAAATGTTTTAGGGTTTATACAACCCTAATGGATGCAGATGAAAAGTTATAAAAAAAAAAAGAAATAAATAGCCAATTGAGATTTCCTAGTGGCTCAACCAAGCACATAAAACATAGAATTAATTCCAAATTTGACAATCTCAAAAGAGTGATTTTTCACGTTTACCAAGGAAAATATTTTATATCTCCAAAGAAAAAATAAGATTAGTGACTTTAATGTTTGGGTGAATGGAGTATTTAAACATAATTTGGATCAAAAATATCCTTAGGGGTGTAAATACTCTTACTCCCTAGGGTATGCTAATCTAGCAAGGGTAAAGTCTAGGAGGGTATACACACTCGTATTCCTCCTAGCAACCCTTGTAAAATGACTTATAAACTTAGAAAATTAAATGAATCTTGGTGGAGGGTGTATCCAACATAATCCTAGGGTTTAAAAAAACAATAACCAAGAAAGAGAAAGAAATAACTAACAATGCATATTTTTCCTTACCAATTCCAAGAAAGAGAAAGATCAAACCCTAGTTCACCAAGAAATTTACCATCCAATAGCAAGAGAGAAATCCTCCAAGAGGTGCGCACCACCTTACCTCATCCAATAACCAAGAGATAACACCAAAAATCATTTGCACAAGAGATAAACACCATAAATCCTCAAGCATAGAGAAAATTTCAGCCAAGTACTTCTCACAATGGGAGAGTTATGAAATGAGATTCAAATGATCTCTATTTATACAAAATGTCTAAAAAATAGTTTGTCGACATAATTTATGGTAAACAAAAAATAAGGGGGGAAAACCCCTTATTTTTATCCTTTACACAACTAATAATATTTAATCTTTACTTTGCACATGAAAGAAAAACCCTAAGTAAGACATCACCCCTCTTAGGGAGACATTTTGACACTTTTCCAAGTCATTAGATAGAAAGGTGCAGGTCGTTGGGGCTTCTAGAGCCTTTTATTCATGTGAAAAGGTATCTTTATGCCTAATCCATTCAAATCATGCCAGGTGTCAATGAGTAACCACTCCATCACCACCAAACCCTATCCCTATGTGAGATCAATCCCCAAAGAGTGATGTTTTTCCCTTCCTGGGCAAGTCATTTGGGTGATAGGGGTAGGTGAGTTCATCCATGATGTATTATAGGCCTCCAAAGGCAAGTCTTCATCACCTATAATGTGGGTCCTTGGCATCCAACCTATGGGATTGAAGCCCCATGGAAGCCCAAACTAAGCTTGTTCCTCCAAAAATTTCCACCAGCTGGGTCCTGCAAAGACAAATGGATACACCCTCCAAGGATCTCAAGTCAAAGAATCATGATGAGTAAATCAAATCAATAAAAGAGCCATCTAAGCATGCACATCCAAACTACCTCATCAAAATAAACTCATGCTCAATGACCCCATGAAATTTACCAAGTTTGTGTATGGGAGGGTTGACAAAATGACCTATTGGGTGAATCATCCCTTAAGTTTAGGGGTGTTTCCCAAGGGTACCTCCTTCTAATTTATGTGGATGATGTGTTATGGATGAGGGAACACTTTTGGGCATGGGTTTCATGACATGCAAGGGGCTGTAGTGTCTCACTTATGGGTTCCTTTGTAGACGGTGTGTTGCACCTTTGTTTTCAATGCATCATTTTTCCAAGCCCATTCATTGTCATTAATTAATTAATAGTCCAAAACCTTGGGTAATCCCTAGAGTGAAATTAATTAGCTTGGGGGGCAGCACCAAAAGGAAACTTGAAGATAGAGGTACACATAGTGTCATATGTAAGGAAAGAAAGGGACACCGCATGAGTGTACACACCTCAACAAGTGGAGATATTTATATTTATGTGTTTTCTTTTGCAGGTCTTTGATTTTTTAAGAGAAGAATTTCATTTCTCTCAAGACCTCTTTGGAAGAGCATATGGAAGGTTCATAATCATGATTTTATCTTTTTCTATCCACAAGCCTCTGGGCCTTCAACCGCTTCTTCCCATGAAGTGAGGGACAACCACTTCTTGGGTCAATACACCCAAAAAACCCAAAAGGTGAGGAGATGAGGGGATGAAGTGTGGAAAGTGGAAAGTATTTTCGGGAATGGCACGATGAATCATCAAAAGGACCTCCCATTATCATACCTATCCCTAAGGGTGACCCACTCACTAGGGCGCAATGTCAACCACCAAGGTGAAACAAGGAAAAGAGCATAATGTCCAAAAAAATGTCACATAATCAAAAGGAGTAATAGATGTAACAAATTGAAATGCCTCAAATATTGAAATGAAACTCACCATAATACCTGACTTGTACTTCATGAAGAAAGACCCAATGTATTTCGGAGGCTAGCTAAAGTGGTGGATACCGTCATGATCAACCTAGAGCGTGGTGGTGAGTTGGGTCTCCATCTATACAAGTGGACACTGCTGGTCAAGTTGTCTCTCGATACTCCATGTTTGCAACCTGAGGGCATAGAGACATCATCTCCTTAGTTATCCCACAAAATGGGGATAACATCTAGCTCCTACTTGGGGACATGTGCTCACCGTAGAGTGCATGAGAACCACAACATCTCCTGGTAGACCTGTTCCTACACTGAAACAACAAACTGTAAAATCTAGGGTGGTTCTATCACCCTTCATCCACATGTATCAAAATCCAAAAATGAAACTGATCTAGAAAATAAAATTTTAGCATTTTTAAAAAATTTCTAAACTAAACATGAAATCAATATGAAAGTAGAGAAAAATGAAAAATGAAATGCATCTAAACTATCATGAGCAATCAATATGCAAATGTAGGGAAAACAAGATGACCTACCTACTTACCTGGGGCCTTGGGGCCCTAAAGATGAAGCAATAGGTGATGTTAGGTGAAGTCATACAACCTGTGCAACCAATTTATCATCGCATCAAAGTATCTCCCTCTGTGCTTAATTATGTAACACAACAAAGATAGGTCAAGCACATAATGATCATGAGCATAAATAGACATATAATTAATGATGAAATGAAACTCATGGAGATGGGTGGGAGGGAGGAAATCCTACTGGAAAGAAGAACCATCAACCTGCTCATCCTTCCTAAAAGTGTAGCCACAAGCCTAATCAATCCATCTCTAAATGAGACTATCGTATGTAGAAGATGGCTCATCTTCATGAATGAAATTGACCATCTCCTTGTCTTCATGTATAGTAGGAACACAAGTTAGGGAAACTTCAAGTGGATCTTCAACATGATGTGTTTCATGGAAGTATTCTTCATCATTGGAACCATATTTCTCTACAAGGGCTTGTTCTTCTCTTGAAATGTCACTGCCCCTTAAATTATGAGAGGAGGCAAAGGATCCCAAGAAAACATGTTGATTTTCCAAACAATGGGAGATGGAGTAAGGCACAACCTCATGTCTAGAGAAAAATATCCTCAGACTTAGGAAACGTCGCTTCTTTATATGAAAATCTCCACCAAAGGTCTCAATATGAAAGTACTTTTGTTTGGTAGTGTGGACCTTGTAGTGCCTCGGGCTGGCGACAAGCTGATGTCTATCAAAATATGAGCACAATGGATGAAAATATTTACAGAACAAATCTACATCCCCAAAAGGGTACATATCAAGGGATGACCAAAGATCACCCTGAGTATGTTGCGATAAGTCATCCTTGAAGGGGTAGAAAAAATATGTAACCATATTATCACTAGACTACCAAACATCTGAATCATACATGCATGAAGACCGGTCATCTGATGATGACAACTCAACCTCTTTTTCTTGAGAGCTACCCTCAATGTTTTAAATGGGGTCTTTATAAAAAATGAAATGACCAGAATCCCATCTATGTCTCCCAACCTATATGAAATCATCAATGTGATTGTCAACTATATCTAAGGGTTGTTCCATGATTTCACTTGTATCATAGGAGTTGATTACTTCTTCACAAGACTGTACAAATTCATCTTCTTCAAAAGGGAAATTATATAACAATGTCTTATTCATGCCTTTTGCAAGAGAAACTTCATCGAGATACTCTTGGCATATTTCTTCATGGATCTTCTCTTCAACCAGGTCTTCATCATATTCAATAGAAACAAAGAATTCACCATCCCAATCTTGATCTCTAACAAGTTTGCAGACTTCTTCAGGCTTCAATAATTATTGATCCTGGGTTGGAAATCCTTCTTGGTAGGCATACCTTTCTCTCACAACCTCACACAATGACTCTAATATGAAATAGGCAATGGAAACCTCCCATGCCATGTTCAGGGTAGGATTCATCTTATAATTTTGAAGGATATCATTGTACTCTTTATTTCTTTGCACACAAAACTTGACCAAGAAGTCCTTATCATGGAAGTGTTCAAGTAATTGTTCACACAACTCATTGTCTTCATGTATGTTTTCCTTGAGGCACTCAAAAATTTCCTCATTATTATCATCCTCAATCTCTTCTTTTTCAAAAGTGCTTTCATCAGAATTTAGAAGAAGTGTTTCTTTCAAACCCTCAATAAATTATGAAAGAAACGAACATCCTTGGAGAATGTCCTCAAGGTCTTGAACAAATTATTCAAAACTTTTATGGCCACAATTCTTGAGGAAGTCTCAGATAAGGATTATTGAGGAAGAAATAATTTTGGGGCTACACGAGTATCTGATCTAATATATTTTCCTTTCTTCGAGAGATAATATAAACAACTGTATAATCACATATTCTTGTTCTATGTTGTAGTGTATGATGAATTCAACGAACTGGATGACATGTGCAACAACTAAGGATGGATCACCATCAAATTTAGGGACATGAATCAATTATTTCATCGAGAATTTGTTTGGATGCCAATTAACAAAATGAACATCCAAGTCTTTGTATGCCTCATCAAATCGCCACAGAGACATATTTCCATTACTTGGGTAAACACTTCAAAGAAGTTGTCGGATGAGAACAAACAATGGAAAGGGAAAGGTGGGTTCATGGAAGTTGGAGTTTCCAGATGAGCCTTTAGAAAATATTATCAAGGGTGGAAGGGAAACGTACTTCAGATGGAGTCTCCAGGCAAGCTAGGGAAAAGGCTTTGGGATATCTCACCAAAGTGTCATTAGGGTTCAGAAGAGGATTCAAAATCCTCCCCAGAAACGATGCCAAAATGTTATCGCACAAGTTGTAGGTTGGGAAAATCCTGACCCAACTAACAAATGGTGACAACTTAGAGAACACCTATCCACTGTCACCTTAGGTAGGTATTCTCGTCACTTTCATGACGATGAATATCACCACAAGGGGGGAATGAGATGGAAAGTAGAAAGATGGAAGTCTAGCCCCTATAGGTCAATATACTAAGCATGGGAGGGATTTATAAATAGTGTAAATTGTATCCAAAAGTTTCCAAGAGATAAAATTACCTGTGAAGAGTGATGTACCTACCCGAGACACAAGAACAAGACAAATATATTCTTACAATGTTAGGTGGAAAAGAAAGTTAAGATTTTTTTCCCTAATTGTGGCAGTAAACAAAAGTATATATCAGCAACAAAATGATAATGATAGCTGCAAAATAAAGTTGCTTAAAGCCTAGTGAAAAGTACAAGAGACAAGCTAGCAAATGACTGGTTTAGCTCAAGAAGATAGCATCAAACTTTAGCAACAACGTAAGGTTGTTGTAAACTAATTTTGCAGAAGTAAATATCAGCCTTATGGCTGTAACAAACAATTTATTACATAAAACAAATCAGCCGTCAAAACTTTCCAATAATCCACCCAAAAGTGCGCTATCCTTGGTAGATTAATGTGGCAAACTCTTAGCAACTTTCGATGATTGAGTAGTGAGTTATTAGTGAAAATGTATTAGGGTTTATGAAACCCTAGGATGTAGATGAAAAGTTATAACAGAATAAAGAAATACTTAGCCAATTGAGACACCCTAGTAGCTCAACCAAGCACATAAAGCGTAGAATTAATTCCAAATTTGACAATCTCAAAAGAGTGATTTTTCACGTTTACCAATGCAAGTATTTTATATCTCCAATGCAAAAATCAGATTAGTGCCTTTAATATTTGGGTGAATGGAGTATTTAAACATAATTTGGATCAAAAATATCCCTAGGGGTGCAAATTCTCTTACTCGCTAGGGTACGCTAATCCAACTAATATAAAGTCTAGGAGCGTATACACACTCGTATTCCTCCTAGCAAACCTTGCAAAATGACTTGTAAACTTAGCAAACTAAATGAATATTGGTGGAGGGTGTATCCAACATACTCCTCCTATGGTTTAAACCAACAATAACCAAGAAAGAGCAAGAAATAAAAAACAATGCATATTTTTCCTTACCAATTCCAATAAAGAGAGAGATCAAACCCTAATTCACCAAGAAGTTTAGCATCCAATAGCAAGAGAGAAAGCCTCCAAGAGGTGTGCACCACCTTATCTCATCCAATCACCAAGAGATAACACCAAAAATAATTTGCACAAGAGATAAAAACCATAAATCCTCGAGCATAGCAAAAATCTCAGCCAAGTACTTCTCACAATGGGAGAGTTATGTTATCAAATGAGATTCAAATGATCTCTATTTATAAGAAATGTCTAAAAAATAGTTTTTCCACATAATTTAGGATAAACACAAAATAAGCGGGAAAAAACCCTTATTTTTTCCCTTTACACAAATAATAATATTTAATTTTTACTTTGCACATGAAAGAAAAACCCTAAGTAAGACGTCACCCCTCTTAGGGAGATGTTTTGACACTTTTCCAAGTTGTTGGAGAGAAAGGTGGAGTTCGTTGGGGATTTTAGAGCCTCCTCTTCATGCGCCAAGGTCTATTCATGACTCCTCGGTTCAAATCATGCTAGGTGTCAATGAGTAACGACTCCATCACCACCAAAACATATCCCTAGGTGACGTCAGCCCCAAAGAGTGATGTTTTTTCCCTTTTAGCAAATTCGTTTGGGTGATAGGGGATAGGTGAGGTCATCCATGATGTCTTCTAGGAATCTAAAGGCACGTCTTCATCACCTGGCATGTGGGCCCTTGGAATCCAATTTGTGGGATTGAAGCCCCATGGAAGCCCAAGCTAGGCTCGTTCCTCCAAAATTGTCCACCAGCTGGGTCTTGCAAAGACAAATGGATATGCTCTCCAAGGAACTCAAGTCAAAGAATCATGAAGATTAAATCAAATCAATAAAAGATCCATATAATAATGTACATCTAAAATAACTCATAAAAATAAACTCATGCTCAAAGACCGCATGCAATTTACCAAGTTTGAGTATGGGAGGGTTGAAAAAACGACCTATTGGGTGAATCATCCCTTAAGTTTAGGGGTGTTTCCATAGGGGAATGCCTTATAAGTCATGAAGATTATGTGTTATGGATGAGGGGAAGAATTTTGGGAATGGGGTTCGTGACATGCAAGGGGTTGTAGTATCTCACTTATGGGGGCCTTTTTAGAGGGTGCGTTGCACCTTCATTTTCAATGTGTCTTTTCTCCAAGCCCATTCATTTCCATTAATTAATTAATAGTCTAAAACCTTGGGTACTCCCTAGAGTGAAATCAATTAGATTGGGGGAAGCACCATAAGGCCACTTGAAGCTAGAGCTACACAAAGTGTCATAGGCAAGGAAAGAAAGGGACACCACAAGAGTGTACACATCTCAATAGGTGGGGATATTTATATTTATGTGTTTGTGTTTGTAGGTCTTTGATTTTTTAAGAGAAGTGTTTCATTTCTCTCAAGACCTCTTTGGGTGAGAATATTGAAGGTTCATAATCAATATTTTATATTTTTCTAGCCACAAGCCTCTGAGCCTTCAACCCCTTCTTCCATGAAGTGACGAACAACCCCTTCTTGGGTCAGTACACCCGAAAACCCAAAAGGTGAGGAGATGAGCGGATGAAGTTTGGAAAGTGGCAAGTATGGTCGGGAATGGAATGATGACTTGTCAAAAGGACTTCCCAGTAGCATACCTATCCCTAAGGGTGACCCACTTACTAGGGCGCAATGTCAACCACCAAGGTGAAACAGAGAAAATAGCATAATGAACAAGCAAATATCACATAATAAAAAATAGTAATAGATGTAACAAAATCAAATTCCTCAAATATTGAAATGACACTCACGATAATACCTGAATTGTACCTCATGAAGCAAGACCCAATGTCTTCTGGAGGCCATTTGATGTGTTGGATACCGTCATGATCAACCTAGAGCGTGGTGGTGAGGTGGGTCTCCATTTTTGCAAGTGGACACTGCTAGTCAAGCTGTCTCTCGGTACTCCATGTTTTCAATCTAAGGGACTCAAGATATCATATACTTTTTTATCCCATGCAATGGGGATAACAAGGTGACTATATATTTTCAATTAGTTTCTAGAATCACGTAAAAATAAAATTCTTAAAAACGAATGTTAGTGTCTCAAATCTAAATCTACAAAATACAACAAGTAGAAATTGTTTTTCCTACTGTGACCTAGAAAGTGGTCTAATACCACTTGTATTGTTCCTTGGTGATAAATATTAATAAAAATAAATATAACCAAGAATATGATATAAAAACCCCTTAACTTCATATCAAAATACTCTTAAGTAGACCAACACTATACAATGATCCTTTTATGAAAGGTTCAACTCATATTCACTTGTCTCTTTAAGGGGGAAACCTCCCAATGAGCTATGCTCTAGTGCGATGTTATTCCAATACATGATCACATAAAGAGGACTCTATCCTTATTTCTAGCTACCAAATTTTAACTACCTAGTGGGTCTTCTGTAATAAGGTCACATTACATTTATTCTACGCTAACTACCTAATGGGCCTATTTAATAATAACTAATATTGTGGACCTAGTCCACATTACATTAAATTTCCACCATACTTATCCTATTCTAAACTTTAATGGGCCCATAGGAACCTATTATACCCTTTGGGAAGAACCCAACAAACAACTTCGTTGATGAGGTAGAAACAAATGTCATTCCATTGGATATATTTGGAATAATTCTGTGGAGCCTTTATCTCTATGTTAGGGATTTTATATTTAAAAGAAGGGATAACCAATACAAACTCATGAAATATGGAAAAAGTTATGTTTTCCATACACATAACAAAAAATCAAAGATCTCATTGATAAGTGCACACCAAGCCAATCAATACAAATGATAAATTTGTCAATTTTTTTATGCAACTAATTTCAGATCTGAAAATTACTTCCAAGTGACCCAAACAGTAAACCCTAGGGCTATTATCACTGAATAATTTTACACTGAAGTTATGTTAGAAGATTACAACAGTGGAAACATCAAGATCATAGATAAATCATCCATGCACATGAGACACAATTTTTTGTTCTATAAATTTACCAAATTCAAAAATTTCTGAGGGCAAAATCAACCCCTCTCACAAATCACCAAAAAAATAAATATGAGGAAAAAAACAAATCTTCTCAGCAACCATAAAAATGACAAATTACTCGGACAAACCTCCTCACTTGCAAACCTACTCCAGCACATTGTACAACCAACTAACGCCATCCGTACATATTGTATGGTCCTCTGACATTAGCTTGTATGGACCTGCTATTGCCCATAATTTTCCCATGTGTGGCCTGTACCTTCTCCCTCACATGTGTGCACTATCACAAGTGTGACCATATGGATCTAGTCACACGTGCGAGTTGTATGGTTTTTTTCTTACATACGTGTGGCTTGTACTTTTATCCCACACATGTAGCCTGTTTCTCTGTCTTTCTCATAAGTGTTCCCTTCCTTGCTTGAAAATAGAAATAAAATATCCAAGAAACGCTAGGCCTGATTTTCCAAAGTGCAGAATTCTCCTTTTTGAAATTTTCAAGCCTCCTAACACAAGTGCTCACTCAGTTATGCTAACTCCATAATGTCACAATGAGATTTTCACAATCACTCCTCTCCTTTTATAGGAGTCTAATGTGAGTTTATAAGCCCTTTTCTTACTCTAAAGATCCCTCCACTAAACTAAACATTAAATTAGAATATTTTATTCCTCCTTGTGGGTGTGAAGCCCCAACACAAGCCCAAAAATCCC
>JASDQU010820007.1:46657-61933 GCA_032191745.1 Picea mariana
ACTGCATGATTACAATGACTTATTCCCAACAACATTTTCAGAAATGAAGGGATTAGCAGGAGAATTAGGAGAGATGAAGATCCCTTTGAAGCCAGAAGCCAGACCTATCAGAAAGAGACCGTATAGAATGAATCCAATATACAAATAAAAAATGAAGGCAGAAATTGACATGTTAGAAGATGGTGTCATCGAACCTGTGGAAGAATCAGAATGGATCAGTCCAATGGTATTGAAAGAAAAGAAGCAAGGAGGGATCATGATTTGTGTAGATTTGAGAAAATTGAATGATGCTTTCCTACATGATCCTTTTCCCACCCCATTTATAGATGAAGTATTGGAGAATGTAGGAGGTCAATAATCTTATTATTTTATAAATGGATTTTTCAGGATATCATCAAATAAGGATTGCACCAGAAGATAGACATAAGACAACATTTGTGACATAATGAGGATCATTTCCATATACTGTCATGCCATTTGGGTTAAAGAATGCACCAAATTGTTTTTAAAGAGTAGTAGTAGAAACTTTTAAGGATTTTATTCATAAGTTTTTAGAAGTTTACTTGGATGATTGGACAGTGCTCAGTTTGTTGAAGGATCAATTGAAGAATTAAGGCTAATGTTGGACAGATGCAGACAGTGTCAGATATCACTGAATATTAAGAAATGTATTTACAGTGCACCTTTTGGTATTTTGTTAGGGAATGTGGTGTGTAAACAAGTTCTATTAGTTGATCTTGCTAAAATTGTTTTCATAGTTAAATTACCACCACCAAGGTCAGTGTGCCAGTTGAAGAGTACCCATGGTCATACATGATATTACAAGAAGTTCATAAGGGGATATGCATGGATTACTGCGCCAATGGATAAGTTGTTGAAGAAGGACACTAAGTATCATTGGAATGAGGAATGCCAATAGAGCTTGGATATTTTGAAGGAGAAGATGGTCATTGCATTAATTTTAGTGTTTCCAGACTGGGAAAAATAATTTCATGTGCATGTGGATGCATCTGCAATAGCATTAGGAGCAGTACTAACCCAACCAGGAGAAGGTGATATAGATCACCCTATAGTGTTTTAGAGAATAAATTGATCATATTCAGAACATAACTATAACAATACAGAAAGGGAAGGATTAACTATGGCATATGCTTTGCAAAATACAGGATTACTTGTTAGGGAAACATTTCAAGATGTTTACAGATCATTATTCTCTAATATATTTAGTCAATATGCCAGTGTTGGGGGGAAGGATATGCACATGGCTATTGTTATTCCAAGAGTTTGATTTCGAAGTTGTGGTGAAGCTTGGAAGATTGAACACAGGAATAGATCACTTATCCAGGATAACTAATGGAGAACCCAGTAACTTGGAAGATAATTTTCCATATGCACAATTGTTTTCATTGCAGATAGTTGATGAGTATTTTATTGACATTATTGAGTTCTTGAGTACAGGATTTGCACCAAGAGAATTTACTACTGTGCAAAAGAAAAATTTGGTGGTCAGAGATGCAAATTATCAGTTGATTGTGGGTCATTTATACAAACTTGGAGTAGATAACATCTTAAGGAGATGTGTGATGGAGCATGAAAGACCTATCATTTTAGCATAGGTTCATGAAGGGATTGTGGGAGGAAATTACATAGGGAAATATACCACGCAGAAGGTATTGCACGTAGGATTATGGTGGCCAACAATTCACAAGGATTCAAAGGAATACTTTCAAAAGTGTGATGTTTGTGAGAGAGTTGGGAATCCATCCAGGAGGGATGAAATGTCATTGAGACCTCAAGTAACTTGACAAGTGTTTGATAAATGGTAAATAGATTTTATAGGTCCAATTAATCCACCAACACAAAGGAAAAGAGCTAGATATATTATTACAACAACAAAATACTTGACCAGATGGGCTGAGGAAACACCAGTAAAGGATTGCAGCACAAATACTGCAACATGATTTTTATTTGAATATGTAGTGACAAGGTTTAGATGTCCAAGAATATTGATGAGTGATCAGGGGACTCACTTTATTAATAATACAATATAGACAATGCTTGAAGAGTTTGAAATATATCATCAGAAGAGCACTCATTGTCATCCTCGGGAAAATGGAACAATAGAAGCATTTAACAATATTTTGGAGAATGCCTTGATAAATATTTGTAATGTGAACATAGATTATTGTGATTTGAAGGTACCAACAATACTATGGGCTTATAAGACTACATGCAAGAAGCTAACAGGGAAGAAACCCTTTAAATTGGTGTACGTACAAGAAGCAATAGTTCCCCTAGATTATGTGATACCAAGTATGTGCATTGCAACAATTACAGATATGAAAGAAATGGGAGCAACACAGGAAGTATTGGCTCAACTTATGGAATTAGAATAGGACATAATCATAGCAGGTTTCCATTAGGAGGTACATAAAGCAAAGGATAAAGCATGGCATGACAAACATATCAATAAGAAGAACTTTAAAGAAGGAGATATGGTTCTCCTCTATGACAATAAGTATTTGCAGCACCCAGGGAAACTTAGAATGCATTGGCTATGGCCATATCAGATAAAGTCTATCACAGATGGAGGTGTTGTACAGCTGCAAGACTTAGCAGACAAGGAAATCCAAGGACTGGTGAATGGTAGTTGACTGAAATTGTATAGGGATAGTCAACCCACCAACCCTCAGTAGTTACAATGCAACAAGTAGTCTTGTACATATTTTATATAGTAAGAAGAAAAAGAAAAGAAAAAGTAAAAAAAGAAGAAAAAGGAAGATAAAAATAGAAAACTAAATAAAAATCCAAAAAGACGTAGTTAGAGGAATAAGTGATAGATAGATAAGTTGAGAATGACAGTGCACAACAGACAGAAAGTCAGGATGATAAGAAGTAAAAATAATGTGCGTAGGATAGACATGACAAAAGAAAATACCAGTGCACCTAAGAAAAATGATAGTAGAAAACACAATGCACCGAAAAAATGAAATAGTCGAGAAATGAAAAACCAGTCACTGGAAAAAGGAAGGCGCGAAATGGAAATTTATGATAGTGGAGCAAGCGTGCCTGAAAATCTTTGGAACATTTATTACAGTTAATGGAGTGTGCTCGGAAATATTTGGATCATTTATGTCAGCACTTTAGAATCCAAATTACGGTTCGACAAGCCACATTGTGAATTCAAGAAAACGCAGAGCTAAGCAGCGAGAAGTGAAGAACATACAAGTGATTTAGTAGGCAGACAGTGAGATTTCAGGAGATTTATCACGATGGAATCACACAAAGTTGGAGCACTGAGCCATATGTCAAGGAAGACACACAGTGTTACAAGGAGACTGTAGGAGCTAGCAGTAGAAGTAGAAAATCCTACACAGACGGAGGGAGTGGTGGATTCCGATGCCATTCCTTCCCCAGAACTAGTGAGCCCTACAGTGGTTGAGAAGAAAATAGAAAAAATGTATATTGACCCACCAAGCACAAAAACAAAGCCAAACCCAACGCAGGAAACAATTATGCCCATAGAGGAAGTGGATGAGAAAATGACTGAGTCCGACAAGTCGAGGACTCAAACTGGCACAACAGGAACAAACACCAACAGTAGAGACCATTGCGCAGTAGGAATCTAGTGGAGAGGAAGAGGAAGAAGAGAAAACATATCAGGAAGAAAGGACTTCCAGTGCGCCAGAAAGGGGGAAGGGAAAACAACAGGTCTAGAGATCCCCACGCAAGCAACAAGAAGTAACCATTGTGTTACCGCACATACCAATAGGAGTAAATATTGTCGAAAACTTACTTGGATGCGTAGACAAACTGCGCTATTCAGATCATTATGTTAGGGATACAGATAAATTCCCATAGTTCGTGCAACATGTATACTAAGAAGATAGAAGGGTCAGTGCGACAGGAGTAACCATAATGGAACCTAAACAATAGATACAAGGGATATACAATACATGTATAATGAACCTGTTGGAGATCCCGCACTTTGGAAAAGTAAAGGATGTAAATAAATGTGTCAAGTATTTATTGGCAGTAGTACATGGAGGTATTTTGTGGCTAGATACCCAAGTTTCCATAGACGTTGATTTGATAGAAAATATAATACGTTTTCCCACCAATGGTGAGCCACTTGTGCAATACCTAGATAATAAGCCCAAGGAGAAAGTCTCGGAAGAATATATGAAGTAGACCTACGGGATAGAAAGAGGATCTAGAGGGATCATCATCAATGGGATCAATGAACCAACAACAAGGCTAGCAACCAAATTGATGGCCTGTAAATTACTCAGAAAGTGTTACAAAGAGGAAGTACCAGCATGCATAATAGAAGAAACCATGTAGTGCACAAAGAGTATTGTATTGAGTTGGAGGCCATATTTTCTTAACTTATTTTTGGAGGATTGCAAGGATGCCCGGGACATAGGAACAAAGTTCCATAACTCTTGGCTCATGATCTTGATTGCACTAGTGGGTTGGAAGCACCCTAAATACACTGTGTTTTGTTAGAGAACCAGAAGGTGTCGCACAACGCAGTATGAATCAATATGGCACACAACTATCACAAAATATAGGCAAGTAAATACCAACATCTTCAAGACATACTTTGAATAAATCCAAGAAAATGTGGCAGAAACTTGGAGGATCCCACTAGAGATGGTGGAGGAGAAAAAAATGATAGCAAACTTCAAGGAATCGTGGAATAATATGTGGATCCAGGCCAAATAGGATTCATATAAGGAGTGTTTGCAGATAAGATACTGCATAACAATGGAAGAAGTCCAATGGATGATGAAAGACTGGCAAGAATAATGGAAGATTCTAGTCAAGCAACCAACAAAGGACAAGCAGCCAACAAAGGAAAAATAACAAGCAAAGGACAAAAAACCAGCAGAAGCAGGTTCATCAAGAACAAAAAGTACCCCAACAGCAAATACAAGAGCATCAACAAGGCACACAAAGCCAACAAGGGGGAGTGCAACAACAAAGAAAAATATTATCCCCAATTTGGTCACACAACAGAAGGATCACGTAGCTACCAATGGCACAACACAGAAGAAGGATAGCATCCCTGTGCAAGAAGTACATTCATGAGGAGGCATACCAAATACCCCAGGAACAATAGATCCAACACAATCAAGGCCACCGAAGATAATTATTTTATAGACAGGTAGAGTGCGCAAGAAAATGAAAGCGCACAAGGAAGTCCCTGAATATACCATAACAGAGGATGATGTAGATCTAGTCGTGGAGAGAGTATAAGACTGCATCGCAGAAGAATATGAGGAGGTACATAAACAAAGAGAAAGGATAATGAAAGAACTGACAGAGGTAAGGAAGGTATGCAGATACGGGTTACCAAGGCACAACTTGAGTATGAAACACAAAAAAAAACAACGCGGAGTGAGGAAACAACAGTACAGATAACAACATTGGCCAGTAAGAATTTTAACCTAACTAAAGACATGTTGAGAATAAGCAAGGACTTGGCGCATACAAAACTCAAGGATGTTGAACAGATAGAGTTGGTATGACAAGGATACCAACAAAAAAATTATATAAGTTGCAGATGAGTGTAGTACAAGAGGTTTAATCCAGGACGAGGACAGATGCCACAAACCTACAGATAACCAAGGAAGCTAAGGAAGTGTTGGAAACAATTCTTACATAAGTGAGACTAGAACGAGAGGAATAAAAACTTCACACATATATCTTAGATAAAAGACTTGAAGAAGTCTTCTAAACAATTCTAAAGAGTGCACTAGCAGGAGAAATCAGCTCAGAGGAAAATCTAAAGAAGATAGCATAGACGATGGAGGAATACAAACATGAGATAGTAGAATTGGTTGGAAATATGACACCAAACACACCTCCAGAAGTCAGATCATAAAGGGAACAACGGGCGATAGAACAAGCAAATTTCTTGCATTGGAAGTCAAGGAAATATCATAATTGTACAAGAGGACAACGGAAATATGGACAAGCCTAGCAAAAGATGAAAGGGTCCTGAAGCAGGAGTAGAGAGAAGAAAAGTTGAATGTTGCAATTCAGGACCTAAAGTAGAGGTAGAAGAAAATGGCCATATCCCTGAGACTGAGGGATGCACAGGAGATGAAAAACCTGCAAGCAGAAGTAAATACAATCCAGGATGAACAACAGATCAGACAAGATCAATTGGAGCCCCTACAAGAACAAGTTGAACAGATGATAACAACGCTAGAAATAGAGAAAGCCAGCATAGAATAGGCACATTCAAAGAGCATACAAGTGTTGAAGGAGAACGTCACACTTCAGGTCATGGATACCTTGACAGAGAAAAGTGTGTAGGCCATGAAACAAGTGGATGCATTGGCAAAGCAATTCCAGGAGTTGGAGAAATCAGTATAGAAGACACAAACGACATGAGTGGTTTGGGATGAGCCACAGGTTAGTTTTGGGGGCTTGTTGGAACAGGAAATTTTGGGAGTTAATAACAATAAGAGAGGCAGAATGGACCAAAGGAAACAATGCATGCCAGAAAAGAATGAAGACCAGTAACAAAAGAAAAAGGAAGCAGCGCACCAGGAAAGAAGGAAGATCAACGCAAGGAATGGTTGGATCGAAGACCAACCACGTGGAAGGAAGTTAGAAAGTGGAAAAGTGGAGATCACATAGAATTAGGGTTTTGGATTCATAATGTAAGGGTTATAACCCATTTTGTAGTATAAATAGAAGATGTATGAGGTAGATTGAAGTATCTTTTGGAGTCCTTTTTGAGAGAGAATAACTTATTTCTGGAGAACACTTTTTAGTCCTGAGTCTTTGGTATGATCATTTTTTGTTCATATAGCTGAGGAGCTAATGGAGTCAGTTATGAGATGTAACTGAGGGTCAGATCACAAGTTGTGGAACTTGGTGTGACGTTGGTCATCCTCACATGCACCCTTCTTGAACCATATGATTTAATGCGTGCAATGATATTTTGATGAAGAATAAGAAATAAGAATATCTTTGTGGACGTATCCCAGGGGGTGAACCACGGTAAAAACGGTGTCTTTATGTGTGATTTTTTATTTTATATTCTTTATAATGAGTGAATGGTTAGATGAATGCATATGTTAGGGTTTGTTTATAGTGCGCATTAAAATGAGTATGTAGAATAGTTGATACTGAATGGGTAAACTGATATATCTAATGAATGTTGTGGTAGAATGCATGTTAAAATATAAGAGAAATAAAAATAACATCCCCAATCCCTTACATGACTGTAGACATCTACGTCCCGCAGTCATCCATAAGCCATCTCGAGTGAGATTGTGTTGTGCATGATGTAACCTTTTGGTTTACTAGAAGAGTTGATGGTGAAAAGGGTTTTATTGGAGAACTAAGGAAGAACTTTGATCAGCTCATACATCCAACAGATAATAAAGTGATTTGTATTGCAAGTGGATCCGGAGACGTAGCCAGAATCTGGTGAACTTCATTAACACATGAGTGTCAAATTATATGTGTGAGTTTTGATTGCATTCTCGCTTGATTAAGTAGAGATTTAATTGCACATATGCACATAATTATGACAATTTTCTCACGTTCATATGCATTGTTAATAAATTATTTGTTCATGGTCACATGCAATTAATCGTCAGTAAAATATCCTCGTCATAGATTTTTGTAGATAAAGTTCTCACAGAAAATATCAAATCAAAAGGTAAAAAGGATCAATTAAAAGGGTAAAAGGGTCATCAAAAAGTGAGAGTGATAAAATAAAGATGAGAGCTCATTCTCTCATTATGTTGATGATTATTTGATTTGATTTGGAGAGCTCTTGGAGCCTTTGGGGGTTTGGAGTAAACCCTAGTTTGGATTGGTTTCGGTGGTGAGAGATCCACCCTAGCTAATCAGGTTTCGATGGTGAAAAATTCCACCCTAGACAATATAGAGGAAGGATCATCCAGATTCTTCATTAGATCTCATTGTTGAAGTCACTATTCATATTTGCAGGATTGAGGAGGGAAACATTTTATATTGGCAAAGATCTCTCCTTGTGGTATCTAAGTTCATCCTTTGGAGGACGACTTCTTCTTGTGAAGGTCATATTTGTTGGATTAATCAATTTTATCGGTATGAGGGTCGATTCTTCAGGTAGTGGTTGTGATTCTTCGCAACAACTAAGTGTCCAAGTGTAGGGATGAAATATCATTATATGGGCCGAGTTTTCTTGTGGAAGGTATGAATTTCTGGTTGTAGAGACCGATTTTGTTTAAAGGAGTTGTGATCTGTTATTGTTGGGGCCAATTTCCATGCAAGAGAGGCAGTGATCTTCCACCTGGGTGCATTATTTATGAACAACAACAAGGAGGGAGAGATTCCTATGAGAGGAGGTTGAGTTAACTTGAGCAAGGGTCGAATCCAACTTGGGTAGGTTGTAATACTCATGGTTGGGTTGAATTTCTTGGGTGAAAACCATATTTCTTAGAAAGGTCAAGCTTCTATTGTATGTGGGTTGATTCCTTCTTACATCAAGGTCGTACTTTGGTGAGGATATTGTTTGTTGATCATGAATACCATATTCTCCTTGTGGGATGATCTAAACCACTAATTGTACCCAACTTTGTAACAAGTCAGAGAACCATAATTAAATGAACTCCTTTGTGGTGTTTCCTTGTTGTAATAGTGGTTTAGTTTATTTATTTCCTTTGGTACTTGTTGTAATGTTTTCATATGCAATATGAAAACTTTATTTGGAATTAAAACCTTCATTTATCCACTAGAAACCACAATAAGAAACTCAAACAACAAACAAAATTACAACAACATGTTAGCCTATGACTTACCTTAACCAATCACTAAGTCTAATTGTCACCTATATTTGTATTATTCATTTAGGATATTAGTAATATATCCTCAAGTGATGACTGAGGAGTTAGTTAAGATTGCCTATCCTAGTCATCATGCATTATTTTAGGATCTAGAGAAAATCGCTCTATGAGGTGGCATCACCCACTGTACTATAAATATGTAACATTGGTGTGAATACATAAGAGTTGGCTAGTGAGCCTTTTCTGTCATATTGTTGTTTCTTGTCTATATTTTATCAATTGGTATCAGATAATTTTATCAATTGGTATCAAAGCACAGCAAAAGGTTATGAGAGAGAGTATTTTGGTGTTTGTTGATCCCATGATGTTGATTTTCCAGAAGAGGAATGCTTATTATATGTGAAGTGATGCGAGTGAAAGGGTCCAAATATAGAGTCAGATTGTGGAGTAGACCAGCGATGACGTTTTTCAATATCGGATCAAAGTCAGTCACAAGAGTGGTGTTCTTGGTGATATTTCATGATAAGAACAAAATAGTGGAGATTGTTTCCTTGTCTAACCAGTGAAATCTGAAACTTATACCACGAAGAGTCTATAACGTTTATCAAGTTCAATGGGATGTATCCATCCTGATAAGATAGTACAAAACGAGACTGTAAAATATGATTTTCAATCCCAGAGGACCATACGAGCGCGAGGAAACTGATCAATGGGAGCAAACTTGAACCAACTTGTTTTTCAGTCCTCAAGTGATAGTTCTCATCGTTGTGATAGCCAATGCATACTCCCGCATATCAGAGGGAGTCGACCTTGCAACTAGTACTTTGTTTCTATGGTGGTTGTGAAATTTGAAGGGCTCGGGCACTGCAAACCAACTTCCAATAATTGATGGTGGCATGAAGAGAATCATGTGTGTTTTAAAGCTCATGGAAGTTGCATAACAATGCATCAGATCTTAACATAGTCATCTTGTCTGATATTGTATTTTCTTGGTTGTTGGAGGACGCTGATCAATGTGAATTGCGTGGAAATCATGTGAGTATCGTTTGAAATTCTCATTTTTGATAGCTTGAGATGCTAAGTTTATGTGCAATGATTATGTGAAGACAGAGGAAAATATATCTTAATACCCATGTGGCCCGCAAATTATTGTTCGATCATGAAGTCCCAAGCCATGAGAGGAGAAGTGAGTTGACGTGTGGAGCTATTTGGCACAGTGTAAGATGTTTACTACAGTACGTGGAATTCAGAGAGAAAATTCAATCTAAATCCACGGGTCTCAATGCCATGAATGTGAAGGAAACCACAAGATCTTCAAATCTTCAATTTGATTGCTAGATCTGATCTATAGTAGTGATCCTTAGTTTTAAAATGATGAAGCCGACATCAGTTTGTTGAATGAAATCATTGGAAAATATGTGGGACCAAATTATTTTTATAATCAAAGGGAATAAGAGGTGAGCTAGAGCATGGGAAACCTGGAGATCTGATTGGCATAAGAGAAGAGGCTCGATTGTACAAGCAATCGATCAAATCTGTACATTTACCCTGATAGCAAAGCATTCTGAGTTTGACAGATTTTTAAGAGAAGAAATTTTGTATGATTAGATCCTGCATAATAAGTTGATAAACTTGTTAATAATTCACTAAGAATTGATGGAGGTTGACTTCTATGTGAAACACATTCATTCTATAAATTTGACTCTGTGTCTCTCCAGGTGTGAAGCCTGAATACTAAGCTCTATTTTGAAGTCGTTGCAGCAAAGTAAATTGAGATTATTACTAGCTAATAGAATCCAAGACAGTATGTGTTTATCTCCCATTCAATTGTGTGCAAAAATGGGTGTAATAGCATGAATTCCTACACAAAATAAGTTAGCTCTGTTCGTTGAAGGAGTAATTGCGACCTATTGGAATCATGATTGGAGATTTCCAAGTGCGTAGAGAGCTCTGTTCCACCTATTGATAGAATTAACAAACCTTGAACTCATTCCAGAGTTCACATCAGCCATTGGATCCAAAGGAAAGATGATTCTTGAACCAGTTTCACTCCAAACGATTGATGGTTGAATTCTTAACGCATGGGTGAGTATGATGATTCTGAATTTTATTTTCTCATGAAGTGTGGTGAATCATATTGGAATGAATTGAATTTTGAATGTCAATACACCGATATTAGTTGTCCATGTCAAAAGGGTAACTAGTTACCAGGCATGTGCATGGTGTCATCAAGTTTATGAAAGAAGTTTAAGCAGGGATCTGAGAGAGCTGGAAGTGTTGCAATAAGGAGGTGTAGTGGTGGACCGTGTCGTGGACCATATCATGGATTGTATCGTGGACCATATCTTGGACCAGACCAGAAATTCACAACAACTCAAGCACTATTTTTAACTTCTGGGTTATGATTTGTCAAAGGTGAGGCTAGTTTGGATTCTGAAAAGTATTAAATTTTATGCACAGTTTTTATGTTGTCACTTTTTAAAAAGCATTTTTAGAGTGGCATACTTGAGATTTGGAAGTGTTTCATTTTAACATAAAGTAATACTTTATGTTAATGTAAAAGGTTTTATTTTTGGTGACAAAAGTGGAGTTATAAGAGGATTATTGAATGGTTATTTCAAAGTAGGATATAAGGATGAGAACTTGAGGCACTAATGGTTGATCAACAAAGTTGAAGTCACATTTAATTATTTGTGAAGGTTAAATGCTTAAAAGTTGAGAGAGAACTTGAAACATTTGTAACCCTCTATTTTAATATCATTGTGATATCAAGAAAGAGATTAGGATGACTTCTTTTTGTATTTTGGCACAAACTTGTCATTGTATTTGGGAACATTATTGTGATCACAAGGGAATCCATAATAAAATCAATTTTTTCTTCTCCTATCCTAGATCCGCCTGAAATTGAATAAGGGGATCTTAGGTACACCTTGTGTAGTGTGTGCTAGTGATTTTTTCATGGTTGTTTTATGAGTTGATTTATGTCTAGTTTTGACATAATCATGTATAATCTATCATTTAAAGCAACACAATTGAAGTTTAAGCACAATTAATATCATTCATGCACAGAAAAATCAAGTTCGCAATCAAAGAAGAATTGGACATGACTTGAAATCAAAGCACCATCAAATTTGAAGATCCATTCAATTTCTAAATCAACGATAATTTGTAGCTTACAAATAGTCCCTTTGTAAGTTTACTTGTCTTTTTAAATCAAATCAAGTTGAATTTCATTGTAATTTTTGGTTGCATTATTGGTTGAACCCGACACCCACAACTTGATTGTATCATTCTATTCCTTATTCTATAGGTTTAGTGGTTAAAACTCAAATCATTGTAAACATCAAATTTTGGGTGCATTTTCGGTGGTATCTGACATCCTCATCTTGCTAGAGACAATTTCAAGTGAGCGTGAAGTTCAAGCGAGTGATTCAAGTGAGAGAGTTGTAAGTAAGCCTTCTTTTTTCGAGTCAAATTGTAATCAAGATCTACTTGGACAAGGAGACCTCATTTATCATTTTGAAATGGCTCGAAGTCTCGAATTATTAGAGTTACTGGACACTCTAATAAACACTATTGAAGACAACATAGTCATACTTCACAAAGATATTATTCAATCAATGATAACTTGTTTGCAAGTGATGCAAGCTAAAGTTAAACTTCTTCAAGATCAATCCCAGCTACTGAATAATGAGTTGATAGATCTAAAAAATCAACAGCTAGTGAACTTTTCCGAACTAGTTTTTATTCAAAAAAAACCTCTCTATGCTGATGATGACAATGATTATGTTTAACAATTGGTGAAAAAACACAGTGATACAACTTCAGAAGAAGTTTCATATGAAAATGAAGGTATTTTTGAAAATACATTTCAAGAGTTTTATTTTGAGTTTAGTGAAGAAAACCCTTCAATGATGCAACAACATGCACTAAATCAACTTTCACATATTTCAAAGCAACATGTTCAGAATACTCTTTCCAAGACCATCATCAGACCTTGGGAAGAAACCAGCTACAAAAATAATAGAATAGGACTTGGATATGACAAGGAAGTTACCTTTCATATTCTCGATTATTCCAGACCAATCCAGTTCCAAAGTGTTGGATTCCTTCAAGAAGTTTCAACTTCACCTGTTCAAGTTCAACATCATAATGTGAAGTGCCAACATTGTAATCGAGTTAGTCACATGGAGAATAAATGTTTTGATATTCATCCTTGCTACAATTGTGGCAAGCATAACCATTCTTCAGAAAGATGTTCAACACGAAAGAAACCTGCAAGATTGAAGATTCACTATGAGTGGATCGATACTTGGAAATGGTCATCAACAACCAAGTGATTATATAAGTCTTACTATAGAATTCAATCTTGAGTAAAGACCAATCTTGCAGCACATAGCCTTTTTTTTACCTCACATAAGTGGTCCCCTTATGGCATAGATTTCGAGCATGGCCCTCACGAGATGAGATAACATGTGGTTTTTTTCACATGCCCACTTTGTGTTGTATACAAATGGAACAAGTATGGTACTCTCTTGAGCCCGGAGGAGGGAGTACAATGATGTAACTCTTCTGTACCTTAAGGGGGGGAGTTCAAAAATAAAATGATGATGGTTCGTGAAACCACTTGTGGTCTCTCCTTTCAGCCGACAAAGGGGGGAATTAATGATGGAATTGAAGATGGTTTTCAAACCGAAAGTTTCGACAACAAATATGCCATATGGGCATGAAATTTGTCAAATGGGCAACTGTAGTTTGTAGATGACAGACTTTGGCAGAATTATGATTCAATGAATTGCAATTGAATCATACACATTATACATTGGGGTGATGTTGGACACCTAAAAATGTCAAAATTGGTTGGTGCTCATCCAAAAACCATCAAATACATGGTATCAAATTGATCAGTGGTTATCCCAAACCATAGATTCAGAGAGAAATTCATTGATACATTAATAGTATAGTGGTGATACTACATGTTCACCAATTAGAAGAAGACATTAGATTCTTCTAGCTCTAATACTTGGCAAAATGATCAAATTGTCAAGCAATCAGAGAATGTTCAGATATTGCAGTTGTTCACTTCCATATCTTAGCTCTCTTCGAGTTCATTTCAGATGAACCATTCAACATCCAAATTGGTGGTTTTTCAGGTAGTTCTTCATTGAGGCTCATGAGTTCAAGAGTTTCAGTATGAATACTTGGAAATGATACCAGTTTATGCTTCATTATTGGTACTATTGATCGGGCTTGTGATTGAGGGGGGGAATGTTAGCCTATGGCTTACCTTAACAATCACTAGGTCTAATTTTCACCTATATTTGTATTATTCNATGACTAATGAGTTAGTTAATATTGCCTAGCCTAGTCATCATGCATGATTTTAGGATCTAGAGAAAATATCTCTATAAGGTGGAATCACCCATTGTACGATAAATATATAACATTGGTGTGAATACATAAGAGTTGTCTAGTGAGCCTTTTCTGTCATATTGTTGTTCTTGTGCATATTTTATCACAACAAACAATGTTCTTTTATTGTGGAAGATAACCTACAGCCTAATTGTTTGGTGAAATTTATTATCTAGAAATATACATAAATTGCTACAACAGACACCAAGGTGGGGGGGGGTTCTATAGTAGATATTGATGTACCAACAAAGTGTTTGAAAAAAACACCTGACTCAAATCAAAATTAGAACCATCAACAATCAAGAATCAAACATAAAAATAGTTATTAAGGGGTTCTTACAGGGTGTGTGTCAAGTGTTTGAAAAAACATCTGACCCAGGAAACCATTAGTATATTGCAACAATAGGTAGAATTATATAACAACCATTAGGAGGGACATTACATAAAATTTGACATGGTATCAAAGATGATGTTTTTAATAAAGAGAGGTAGTCATATCTTGAGACACATTTGCTTCTGCAGATTGGTGGTACAACAAAATTGTTGTTGTAGATTTATTTTTTTTTGTTCTGGGTAGGTCACAATGGTGAGCACTCTAAATATTGAGGATAGGTTGGAAGGGGAAACATTTTTTTGCGCTTGGAAAACCAAGATTCGCCTTCTCTTGGAGGAGAATGATCTCAAAGAATATGTTGAGGGTGTGATTCCAAGTCCCACTGGTCCGCAAGAATTGCCAGCTCATAGGAAGAATGAAGTGAATGCCAAGAAGATGTTGTTGGATTCCTTGAAGGATCACCTGATGCCTCACATTCCAAGAAGAATACAACCAAGGAGATGTATGAGGCTTTGGTAGGCTTATACCAAAGAAGGAATGCAAGCCAAAAGTTGATCTTGAAGCACCAACTTAGAGTTGTTAAGGTGACTAGTTCAGAAATTGTTGCTATCTACCTCATGAGGATCACTTAGATTCATGATCAACTTGTAGGCCATTAGTGAGATAGTGGATGACATCGAGTTGGTGAATGTGGCATTGAGTGGTCTTCCCAAGTCTTGGGAACCATTTGTA
>JASDQU010820008.1:14624-32410 GCA_032191745.1 Picea mariana
GGTCATACTTGATCTTGTTGGAAACAAAACAATTGAGATAGCATGGGCCTAAGCACTAGAACTAACAACAAAGTATAAACCCTCATGACATACCAAGGGATCATTATGCTTCTAGAACATGGTATCCATGAAGCAACCATTATATGGGATTAAACCATCATCATTTGAGTGCTTATGATGGGAAATTTGCTCAAACAATAGAGATTTAGCATAATATTACAAAGGAAAATCTCCCTAGCTTAGAGATTCCTTGTTGTCTCCCTCTTCCATGACAAAAGAGATCTCAACATGGAGGTAGAAAAAATGACAAACTTTGGTATTACCTTGAATGAAAGTGAGATTGTATTAAGTGATGGGAAGGGGGAAAAAACATCCATCCTTCCCCTTCCTCAATCATGGTAATTTCTTGTGGCATGGTTCCAAAGCCCTCAATGGGCATTAACTTAAGTTTAAAGGAAGGATCCCCCCCCCTATATTTCATGTCAATTACATGGGGTGGGAGCAATGATTAATATTCTCACCACTTCACCTCCCTTGTGCATTTTACATGAATGTTGGCCACTATAACCTACATCATCATATCTAGTCCTCATGTGTGGAAATTATTGTGGTGTGGTTCATGGTTTTTTCCTATTTCATCCAACATGGGATTTTCTGATGGCATTTAGGATAATTGGAAATTAAGGAAGGTTTACAGTCATTCCTTTATGGATTTAGAGCTTCATATGGAATTATGGGTTAACTTTGAGTGGCTAGAAGAAGAATTTGGGTTGATGGTTCTTTAGTCATAGGTGAGCTTGGAACTTATTTGTGGATTTTGGTTCCATGGGAGGATTATCAAACACTGTTTCATCGGATACCATGTCTCATCCTTATTGTCTTTGTTGCATTTTAGGGGGAAAGTAGGGGCCGAGGAAAGGCCTCCACTAGTGTGAAAAAGATATTGTAGAATCTATGGGTATGATCACTTCCTTATATCTACATTATGAAAAGTGGATGAAGACTACAACACAAAGAAACAGAGGTAAATACTACTATATACCAACATGCTCTAGAGGCTGGAAAGCATCTTCTAGGCCTTCGAGACTGGGAGAAGGAATCCTCAAATACTTTGGTTATTTTTCATTGAAAGCAACTATAACTCTCATTCTTTTTATATTCCCTCTCTAACTTGGTGGTGCATATCTCAACTCATGTCAATCATCCCCTTGTGCATGGCATACTTGACATTTCTGAATACTCTATTGTTTTTGTTATGCCTAAAGGATCTACTAGCCCACACGTTATGGCCATAGTTTTTTAATAATTAAGGGGTAGGCCAACAATTTTATGTTATAGCTAGAAAAATGATATTACACACATGGCAAAGAGATTCAAGAGAGGTGTCTCAACCTCACACCTATCATATGGAATATCAAGCTCTTGGCTTGAGCACTTTCAAAAATAGAATGTGAAACTATCTAAGTATGTTTTGGATTCTATCATGTATAGATAAACATAAAACTAGAAAAGTAGATAATGAAATATCCTAGTTGGCGGCCCTTACATTCTATCTAAGACAAAAATATACAATCTTGAAAATAAATTGGTCCATGACCCCAAAAAATTTGAAGTAAAACATAAAATAATGTGAGCACTAAGTGTTGGAAATTGTGTTGTCATTGATGTCAAAGGTAGTCATGAAGGTCATTTATAGTGACTCCCTGTGAATATGAAGGCAGACAGATTGTGATGACAGGTCCAAGGATCAAAAAATCTAAACAAAATCAAACCATATAGAGTAAGTCAAGAAGGTCCCTGCACATCTATATATCTCTATGTGTTGATTAAATTTTGAAGAGATCTTTGCTAGGGTGCTTGACGACCAGGTTGCAAAGGATCAAAGGAAGCTCTGGCTTGCACTGTGTTAGCACTATGTAAATTGATTGGTTGAAGAAGCAAACCACAAAGGTAACCACAAAACCACTTTAGAACTAAAGACTAGCCTTTTCAGTTCATAGAGGGATCTCTCTTGTCACTTGGTCTATGAAAGATATGTTTTCTTTTGAGGATCAATGACTAGGTTTTGATTAGGTTAAGGGTTTTATAAAGTTTGTTGGCAAGAAGGAAAGGAAACTGTTGGGAAATGGAGTCAATCTTTGAAGCAAATGGAATTCGTGACTGGTAGGTAGAACTATCAAGGAAACAAATGCTAGGTAGGTGATAATCATTCAGTTTTTTGATTTGCTGTTATAGGATGGAAGAAGGAGAAAAAAACATAACAACATTCAGAGGACCATTAAAGATGAATTCTGATTGAGTTAAGAAGAAATGACAATGCTTAAATCTCTTGAATCTAAAGCATCATTTTCAGATGAATTTCAGACCATTTTTTTTCTCCAATTTAAACATATAAGAATCTGCAGATGAAAGAGAAATAAAACAAGAAGTACATACATGAAAGAGAACACATACTTCAGGTCACCATCACTAGAATCTTTGGTATGAAAATCTCTAGACTTCTGCACTAGTATTTCATTTAACTTCAGGAAATTTGTACAATGTTCAAGACAAATGTCCTTTGTGCCTTTTCCAACCCTTTCCACATTCAAAATGCTCAAATATATAAGAAAACTACATCCTTAGGCTAGAGAAGTCGAACTTCTATACTATCCTACAATTCTGGATCTGATTACATCAGAGAAGGAACACATTCTAAACTACTTACTAAAAATAGCAATTCGCCTTGACCATATTTAATACATAACAATATTCATGACAATAAAGATTCTCCAACATATTTTTGAGTTTGAAGCTGATGTGAGTCATTTGGGACAACTGGAGACGAATCTTGGACTGATTTGAGCACTGACAAGGATCCCTATCACCTTTGCGTAGAGAACTGTTGTAATTCGTTGTGTAACTACAACCTACAACAGTTGCGTAGCGAGTTTACACATCATGCTCATTTTATTGAATAATCTTCATTTAGGTGGTGGCTGCAATGTTACTGGAGGCTGAAAATCACTACTGTATCATCCATCAAGCGTTCCCCCTTGTCCCTTAAACCTGTGTGTACTTACAACACTTGCGTAGCGTGAGATCGCTACGCAAGTTTTGTATAATGTTATTTTTCCAGTCAAAAACTCAAAATAGATTATAGTGGTTTATCAAAAATCAAAACTGTGAAAATATGAAACCTATATCTCAGCCACCTCTACAAGTAGGTTCAAATTTCCCCTGGCTTCATCATCAACCTTTACCCTCAGTTTCAAAGACCTATTTGCCTTTCTCAATGACACATTCTGTCTTTTCATATTTCTCAGTTGCCTAAATAGAAGTGGATTTCTTCTCAGCTTTGACTCGACATTTGTGAAGGTTTCACATGCATTTTTGATGGTTGGTCCACGCTCCTTAAAGTGTCTCTCAAACTTTAGTTCTGATACTTTGTTCTCTTCCATGAGTTGAATAATTAGATCTCGAGCCTCCCTTAATTGCTTGTTAAGCCACTTGTTAGTTTTCTCACCCTCTCCAGGTGAAGTGTGAGTTTTTTCAATTGGTACAGGATAGCCCTGTGCATGTGTTTCCTCTGCAAGCTTGTAATATGACCTTATCCTTTTGGCTGAGGATCTTGTTAAAGGGGTTGTAGGTTTAGTCAAATCCATTTTTTTAGGAATTTTCCTGATTTCTTTCCCTTTAGAACCTTTTGGAACCTTTGAGACCGATTTCTTCTTTGAAATTGTTTCATCTTGCGGTGTTTGAATATCAGAAGCCCTCTCAACCAATTTCCTCTTCATCTCCTTGTTATCATGAAAGGACTGAGCTATGACATGTTGAGCTTGTTTAAGCCGATCTTGTAACTCTCTGATTACTTGGTCTTTCTCTCTCGACCGCATCTGATCTTTATCCACTTCTTGAACTGAGTATTCAATAGACCGTGTATGTAGGGCAGGTACAAGTAGTATTTTGGGAACTGACCTTGCGGTTGGACTACTCAATTTTGGTGTTTGACCCACCTCATTAGCAAAGTGTAGATTTATACCCTTCTTCTTAGTTGGCTGGCTTGGTGAAGAACCTTCAATTTCCTTTCCTTTCCCTATGCCTTGTTCTGTAGACCCTTTCTCTTTCCCACTTGAATCTTTAGAATCCACTTTCTTAACAGATGAGGGGTTATCTCCTTTGGGGTCTAAAGGAATGTTTGTTGAAGCTAATAAAGAGTCCCAATCTCTGTTCAATTTCCTGAGTTCTTCCACCACTAATAACTTTACTAGAGAGAAATGAAACAAACTGGTCTTAAGCTGATCAACCCTAGCCTGTACTCTGTTTTTCATTTTACCTAAGCTTCTGTATAGGTAAAAAGGTAAATTCAAAAGTTTCTTTCCTATGAAATGCATCAAAAGCCTTATGTGATACTTGTATACTATGTCAAATCTGCCCTCACAAGTGAAATATCATTGAACCACTCTTAACAACTTTTCATAATGCTCTAAAATGCATTCTCTTGGAATGGTAGCACCAAAATTCTGCTTTTTATACTTGGGTTTCAAGAAATCAATGTAGAAAATTGCATCAAGAGGCATACCTTTAAACCACTTCTCTCCTTGAACTGGATTCTTAGTTGCAATAGCCACTGTCTCCTCTGATACCTGGAAGGTAATATCAACAATGCTTGTTTGGACACCATTGAAATTGAGGGCAAAGTCCTTCGTTAACTGCACATTATATCCATGAATCTTTTTGCAAACCCTCATGCACCCAACTTGCTCAAATGAAACCTTAAATGCAGGACCAAAATTCACCAACTTCAAGCTCTATGGCTCACATCTCAACACACTGCCTCCTTTATTGTATTTATTTTTCTCCTGAGTTGCCATGCTGTGGATGTAAGATAAAAGACTGAGAATGGTAAGGACAAGGTGTTTCAAAGGCTAAAAACTCTGACATGGAACTTTACATAGTGGAAAACAGGGTTAGGGTTTGCTCAATTGTGTCAAACAGACTCAACAATGCAATAAGAAAGTTTTGGATCCTAGGTATGTAGGCACAGGGTACTTGTTAGACACAAAATAGGACCCTTCAGTCTTTGCGCAATGAAAAACATAGGATACGTAGTGTACGTTTACTGTGTAAGAATTGTGTAGCGGGCATACAGGGTTTGCGTAGCAGGTGAGATATTTATAATTTGTTGAAGAACAAGGGTCTGGGCGATGGCAGAGGGTCTTGTGCAATGAAATATGGGTGGGGAAAGACATGCAAATGCTAATCAAATTTGATTTGAAACATGATTGGACTGTTTAGGATGATATGCCAACTTGGGTAGTGCCAAGGAATTTGCGCAGCGAGTTTGCAGAACATGTGCACTTTTCTGCAGAACAAGTACAAAAAACACTTTGAAAGATAGAAAATATTACATAATAACCTTTGATGACTCTCTATCCTTCATAATGTGTCATAATGTTCTATGACATCCCTTGTAAAAACTTTCCACCTAGACTTTATGACTTGACTCTCTTTGACATATGAATTTAGAGTTTATAGCAACCACTTTAAACCAATAACCCAAAGACCTCGAAAACCTTCATGTGACAAAACTCTTTGAAAACATATACACTCAATAACTAAATTTAGAATGCATTGGTCTTCCTAAGACCAAAGCATAACTCTGCAAACTCTTGACAAACCTATAAACCTACCTTGAAAATAATGACACTAACATTTGGCTCCAATGGGGATGTTGTCCTCCTCGTGAGGCAACAAAGAACATCAGACCATGTGCCTGACCATTGGGCTTTATTTACTTTAGACCCTAGTAGTTTTTTGATAATTCTTAGATTCTTATTGGATGACTCAACTAATCCATTACCCTGTGGGTAATAGGCTATGGAATGACCAAGGATTATGTTGTAGTCATTGCAAAAATTTTCCATCCTCTTGGACTTGAATGCTGCTGCATTATCAATTATTATTTTCACTGGGCAACCAAACCTAGACAGAATGTTACTTTCCAGAAATTTGATAATGACAAAATCAGTAGCTTGCCTTGTTGGGACTGCTTCAATCCATTTGGTGAAATAGTCTGTACCTATCAATGTCCATTTATGTTGAGCTGAATATGATGGATGGATTTCTCCTATAAAATCAAGGCCCCATTGCCCAAACGGTGCTTCAATAGAAATTGGTTTCAAAGGCAAGGGCAATAATTTCATTTTTCCATAAAAACCATGACATTCATGACAGATTGACACCTCCTTATATACATCAAAGAAAATGCCAGGCCAATAAAACCCCACTCTTAGTATTTTATGCACTGTGGTTTTCCAATAATGGTACCCTCCACAGTCACCCTTATGGAATTCTTTGATATCCTTTTTTACCTCATCTTCCAATAAGCAACATAGAAAAATTGCCCATGGATCCTTCCAATACAGAGAACCATCAAGAATACAAAATTTGGTTGCTTTTAATTTCAGAAACCTAGCTTTTGTTTTTCTTAGTTTAGGAGGAGCTTGTAAATTTATCAACACATATATAATGTCAACATACCATGGAGATTCAAGAAATTTTTTGGATACTTGTGGCATTGTTTCTTCTTTTGAATTTTCTGACAAATCTGCAATAAAATTTATCCCCAAAACATCATAATTTGACCGTGTCATCAGTTTAGCAAGCCCTGGCCTTTGATTAGCTTTGTAGGATTTATCTCTAGATTGTATTCTAACAAAAAAACTATCCATTTCCCTCTTCTTACTCCAGGATCAGACTGGGTCAGGATATATTTTACAACATTATTGGGCACATAAGAAACAACATGAGAATGCAAAATGTAAATTCTAAATTATTTCAGGGCTTTTACCAGTGCATATGCTTGCTTCTCCATGATGTCATACTTCAATGCAAAATAACTTAAAGTTCTGTTGTAATAGGCTATGGGCCTTTCAAAATTTTGTTCATTCTTTTGCAACAAAACCCCAACAATGGTGTGTTCTGATGCAAAAGAGAATAAGATGAAATCCTTTGCATAGTCTAGATTGGCCAATACTAGTGCCTTGGTCAATGCTACCTTTATATCCTCAAAGGATTTCCTGGATCCTGGAGTCCACTTTATCTCACTTCCTTTCCTCAACATGCTGGTAATGTATTTTATGATTTCTACCAGATTGGGGATAAACCTCCTCATAAAGTTTACCCTTCCAAGAAAAGACTGTACCTCTTTTTTTCTCCTAGGAGTATCAATTTTCAGAATTGCAGCCACTCTGCTGTGATCTATCTTTATTCCTTCTTTCGAGAGATATGATCAAGTAGTTTTCCCTCTTGCATTCCAAAGTTAGTTTTTTGGGGATTTAATGAAATGCCAAATCTCCTACACTTATGAAAAACCCTTTTCAAATGTTTCAAATGCTCATCATTAGAATTTGTAAAACCAATAATATCATTTATATAAATGAGAATGAACTTATCTTTTTCATCAGAAAAAGATCTATCCATAGCTCTTTGGAATGTTTCCCCTGCATTCATAAGCCCAAAAGGCATTTTGGAATACATGAATGTACCCCAGGGTGCTGTGAAGGTTGTCTTCTCTTGATCATCAGGATGCACCATGATTTGATTGTATCCAGAAAAGCCATCTAACATTGACATTTTTTGTGATCCAACCACTTTTTGAAAAATATAGTCCATCTTGGGAAGAGGATAGTTATCTTTGAGGGAAACCCTGTACAGATTTTGAAAGTCTACACACAACCTTATTTCACCACTTTTCTTTTTGACAGGAACAATGTTGGCCAACCATTTAGAGAATCTCAAAGATACTAAAATCTTAACATCAAACAATTTTCTTACCTCTTTCTCAATTAATGTCAGCAGTAAAGGATTAATCCTTCTCAATTTCTGTTTAAATGGTTTTTGATCATCTTTTATTGGAATAACATGCTGAATAGTTTTCGTGTCATAAACGTTCAAATATTCATAGCTCCAAGCAAAAACATCTGGAAAATCCTTCATTAAGCTGATATATCTTTCCTTGATTTTTGGACCGAGTGTCTTGGAAAATTTGATGATTTTGGGATTTTCTTGAGTCCCAATGTTACAATCTTCTATTTCTTCATCATTTAGAGTGACTTTGGGGTTCCTTGCCACATCATTATTGTCAAAAATATTTTCCAATGCAACCAACCCTTTAGGGATGACATTTTTTTTGAGTTGAACAATGTCTCTACCATCAATCTGATTTAGGAAACTATCTTCATTTGAAAACATGCTTTCATCTTCTTCTTGATCAAAATAATTTTCCTCATCAATATTTGTGTTGGTAAACTCATCAGTAATTTGGATAAATCTTACCACTTGTTTGTCATCCTTAATAATTTTCCAATACTTGATATTATCAGGCACTGCTAGTCTATGCTTGACTTAAATCTCATAATTTCTGTTAGGAAAGATAAGAATCTTAAAAACAGAAGCTGAAGTGGCTAATGCATCAACAATCAAATTTTGTCCTCTTGGAATCACTGAGAGGTTATATTCCGTGAAGCTTTCAAGTATATCAAGAACTATATTTCTGTATGCCCTCATCCTAGGATGCTTAGATTGATAGATTCCCTTAACTTGATTTATCACAAGCTCATAATATCCATGTACAACTATTCCTTTTCCCCCCAAATATTTCAATGTGTTCAAACCCAAAATCAATGCCTCATACTCAACCATATTATTTGGACAATCAAAAGAAAATTTGTAAGAGAAAAGCTTTGAACTTGATTTAGAAGGGATTATCCAAACACCTACTCCAACTTCTTCCTTACTAACAGCTCTATCAAAGTTCATATTCCACATTTCTTCATCCTCATTATTTTGCTGATATGAAATTTTCCCTGCTTAATGATTTGCCTCATCTTTCACAAGGAGTTCAAGAGTCTTTGGATCTTCTTCTTCAAAGCATAGGTCATTGTAAAAAATTGAAGAACCAACCCCAGTTTCAATAGAATAAATAGGATTATTATTTGGTTTTCTCTTTCTCCTCACCATGTACTTCAACAATACTTCCCTGTATAGTCTCCTTTCCTGACGAAAAAATGGTATAGTTGCATAGGACATATCCATATGTAGAGTACCCTTCAATTTTGTAGCCCATGACCTTGACAACAACATGCAAAACTTTGGAGGAATGTCAGCAACTACTACATCCATGCCCAAATTATTAGATGGGATTTGAGATAGAGACACAACTAGGTCTTTGATTAGCCTAAACACTTTACCTTCCTTGAATCAAAAGAGAACAAATGTTTGTAAGGTCTAGTGATGTCCAAACCTAGTTCATCCATGATTACCTTTGGCATCAAATTATGAGATGCTCCTGAATCTAGCATTGCATTGTGTAAGGTCATATCATGAACTTTAAGGCTGACATAAAATGGAAGCACATCACCATCATCACCACTTTCTTCCACCCGAGGACCAAATAAGATTGCAGGATGGTCATCTTGCACGTTGAGAGTATCAATTGCTTCTTCCATTTTCAACATTTTGATGATTTGGCTTCTATATTCAACATTCCTTATTAACTCATTGAAAGGTACATAAATTTTTATTTTTTCCATCTCACTTTCAAAATTAAAAGGAGACTGAGTTTTCTCTACCTCTTTGATGACTGCATCCCTTTTTGTCTTTGGGACCTCCTCTTTTTGTTTTCATTTCTCCAGTGCATCCTTTGCAGAACTGTCTTTCTTAGGTTGACTTGAAGAGGGTAAATTAGCTTGAGGCTCCTTTGTAGGATTCCCTTTCTGATGGTTTGCAGACACCTTTTTATTTCTGAGATTTTATTGCTTCTGAAACTGCATGATGGCATTTTGATACCCCTTCTTATACTCTTCTGTTTCCATTGATAACATATCATCATTTTCCTGCATAAACTTATCATTTGCATCCATAAATTTATCATGTTCTTCTTTAGTTAGGAATACATATGTTTCAACATCACCACAAAGATGTATCTTATCTTCAAGAGATTCTTCCAAATTTTCATCAACATAGTTATTTTGGAAGGGGGGTTTGATTTGTTGATCACCTTGATTCCTTTGATCTCTCTGTCTGATCTGTGTAACTGGTAACCTTCTGAAATTAGGATTCCTGTGTTGGAGTTCAGTTTGATCTTTGATGGCAGGCTTATTATCTAAAAACAACTTTTCAACCAACCTTTCCATAGTTTTTACCATTAGATCAAATTTTTCATCTAATGACTAGGAAGTTGAGAGTTGAGCTTCTCCTTGAAATTTTTTCATGTCAGTTTCAGGATTATATTTAATATTTCCTGATGCCATCGAATTCACTTCTAATTCAATTCCATCATTCATCTTGTCATCCAGTGTAGTAGATCTCCTTTCCTTTAGCAACAAGGAAAAATCACTATCAAAGGAATCAACATAAATAAGTTGTGAAGCTCCAGAAGGAGGTTTTACTTCAACATGAATTGAATTATAAACCCTCATGAATTTGGTTGAAAACTCCTGAACTGTTTCACTAGGTGCATTTTTTATGTTATTATACCGAGTCAACAGTTGGAGAGAATTCTTCTTGTCTCCCCATCTTGCAAGAAAGTTTTCCTCAAAAGATGAAAAATTAGGAATACTTGTTGCTGGAAGAGCCTTATACCATTTTCCGACCTCACCTGAGAGACTTTGCACAAACAATCTCACTTTTACATCTTGATCATCTACCTCCTCAAGGTCAGCGAAATCATTAAACTAATCTAAATGTCATTGAGCATAAATGTTCTCTTCTGCATCATATGATTTAATTCTCTGATTGTAATTTTGAGGTAGATCATGCAATTGAGTAGGTAAGACAAGGGGAGCATATCTTGCTGCCATGGTTTTAGGAGGACTCTGGATTGGTTGAAAAATCTGACTAGGAATCACTATAGTTTGAATGGGAACAACATAAATCAAAGATTGAAATTTCTTCTCATCAAACAAAATTTAAGTCAAGTTAGACTCTCATTTAGATCTAAACAAAGTCTGCTCGAATTTTAAATCAAACTCAAAATCATTAATGCTCTTTACTCCATCCTATGCAATGATAAATTTCTATCCAGACAAATACCTTAATCATATACCTTTTCTTTCTTTTTGTGTAAGAGCTTCTCAGGATCAACCACATATACTATAGGTTCTAGATCTGGGTTTCTCCTTGTGTAAATATTCTTTGGAGCCATAATTTCTCAATAATATTACTTTTTTGCTACTGATTTTAAAAAATGAAGTCTCCAGGGTAAATGTTTTCAGCCAAAATTATGTCTGATTCTCTGTTACCCACAAGAATCAAATCTGAAACTTCAGTCATTCTTTCCCAGGGAAAATTTTCGCTTTCGTTCCCTGAAAATGACGCCAAAATGTTAACACTATGTAAATTGTTTGGATGAAGAAGCAAATCACAAAGGTAACCACAAAACCACTTTAGAACTGAAAACTAGACTTTTCTGTTCACCGAGGGATCTCTCTTGTCACTAGGTTTTGATTAGGTGAAGGGTTTTATAAAGTTTGTTGGCAAGAAGGAAATGAAACTATTGGGAAAAGGAGTCAATCTTTGAAGCAAATGGAATCAATGACTGGTACGTAGAACTATCAAGGAAGAAAATGCTAGGTAGGTGATAATCATTTAGTTTTTCAATTTGTTGTTATAGGATGGAAGAAGGATAAAAACAAATAACAACATTTATAGCACCATTAAAGATGAATTCTGATTGAGTTAAGAAGAAATGACATTGTTTAAATCACTTGAATCTAAAGCATCATTTTCAGATGAATTTCAAAACATTTGTTTTCCAATTTAAACATATAAGAATCTGCAGATGAAAGATAAAGAAAACAAGAAGTACATACATGAAAGAGAACACAGACTTCAGGTCAACACCACTAGAATACTTGGTATGAAAAGCTCTGGACATATGCACTAGTATTTCATTTAACTTCAGGAAATTTGTACAATGTTCAAGACAAATGTCCTTTGTGCTTCTGCCAACCCTTTGCACATTCAAAATGCGCAAATATATAAGCAAACTGTTGATGATTATAGCTGCATTAGACATTCTCCAGGACACAAACTGATTGAGTCAACCTAGGAGAGAGCCCCTGAGATGGGTGTGTGGTTCCTATCTGAGACAATTGGAACGTAGTGATGGACTCCTCCTTACAAATAACTGAGAAGAAATCCAGATGATTCTCCTATGTAACGCAGTGAGAAAGGAGATCTGCTGAGTTGGACGTGCCTATGGATGAGCACAAGGTGAACGTGTGAATTCCCATGAGTTGGGTGCATCATTATGAGACAGAGATGAAGACAATGCATTAGCCTCCCCTAAGAAAAGAGTTGAGATGATGAAATCCAGATGACTCTCCTATGTAATGCAGTGGGAAAGAAGATCTGTTGAGTGGACATGCCTGTGGATGAGCACAGGTGAACGTGATCCTAGTGGCTGAGCACTAGTGAGTGTGGTTCTCCTGTGAGACATAGTGAGATAGAGATATGGACATCCCTATGGATGTGCCCCTAGTGGCTTAGCACTAGTGGGTGTATGAGATCCCTTGCTATATTTTTCAAGAGTCAGACCTCCCTATAACCCTAATTGTAATGTAAAGGGTACATGTCGGCCCCACCTTAATGTGATTGATAATTAATGTAAAAGATAATTAATCTGGTTATTATTAATTATATTGTGAGTTAGAGGTCGACCCTGTTGTGCCAATAGACACTTCTATTGATGGGTCAAGTCTAATATAAGTAAAGGTAAATTTCCCATTGAGGAATCATATCTTTTGTGTGAGTTTGGAAATTTCAACAAGTACATCTTCTTGGGAAAAGTGCCCACCTCTCTTGGGAACTAGTCTTCTAGGGTTTGCAAGCACCCTTTTGTGTGCTAGGTTTTCTTGGTGGTGTAGGTATTTCTCTTGAAGAATATAACAAAGGATTGGCTGGGTTTTCTTCCCTTGTTGAGAAGGGTTTCCCAGGATACTTCTTGTTTACTTGTGCATGGTGTTTCTTCTTGTGATCTTGGTTGCTGCAACAAAATTGTTTATGGTTTAAGTAAAATGCTAAAATGGAATGAACTTCATGCTTAAACCTTTCCTATTGAAAAATCAACATGGTATCAGAGCATAGGTCTTAAAGAACCCCCACACAAGCAATTAAAAGGCTAAGCCATCCTCCTTCTATAGTTTCGTACGATCTCTAGGGTTTCTGCAGAAATCTGTACGACCCTCACTTGATTGGCCTTTTCAGAACCTTACATGTGGATGTTGCAGCTAAAACTTGGATCAAGTTGTACGTCCTTCCTTAGCACATCTCCAGGGATCTTCAAAGTTAATTTCCGAGGATTTTGAGTTTTTGGCCTTAGGGTTTCTAGGGTGCCGAAAGTTTCTGCAGAATATTGATATTAGGTTTTCTGCAACTTCTTGAAGAAAGGTTTCAACTCGACAAACACTCCTGTGACACTCTTAAAGTTGATTGTTGGCAGTCATAATCCCAACAAAACCTAAGGACACCAATGCAACCTAACAATTAGGTTTTCTAAGTCCAGTTGGCGAGAGTCTGAGAAGAAATCCAAACAAATGAAGAAAAAAACTTTAGTAGAAGATAGGCTTGATGGAACACGAAACTTCAGCTCCCGGAAATCAAGGCTTCATGTCACCCTTGAAGAAGATGACCTTTTCTATGTGGTAAAAAAAACTTTACCAGATACAACTACCGATGAAGAGAAGAATATAAGAAAGGAAGAAGATGTCAAGGTAAGAAAAATAATCATCTACTCAGTAAGAGATAATCTCTTACCTTATATTGCCAACCTGAAAACAACTTATGAAATGTATGAAGCATTAAAATATATGTTTGAAAGTGACAACACCCTCAGAGCCCTTACCTTAAAGGGCCAGCTTCAAAGTACTAAGACGACGAAAGGTGATACAATTGCTACCTTCTTTATGAAGATATAAGAGATTAAAGAACAACTAGGAGCCATTGGAGAAGTCATGTCTGGCAAATAACTTGTCTTATCTACTCTCAACAATATTTCAAAACATTGGGAACCCTTTCTTCAAAGCATCAACATAAGAGAAAATTTACCAACCTTTGATCATCTGTGGACAGACTGTACTCAAGAGGAACTTAGACTTAGAAATAGAGGAATGGAAGACACCTCTGATGAAAACCAAGATATTGCACTTCATACAAAGAAAGGAGGAAGATTCAAAAGAAACTTCAGACAAACATTCAGAGATGAGAAGTCTCCATCAACCTGAGGTCATAATCAGAGAAGAGATGTCTCAAAGATTCAATGCTTCAGATGTGACAAATATGGGCACTATGCAAGAAATTGTCCAACTAGGAAGAAGGGAAGACAATATGCTTCCACTGCTGACATTGATTCAGACCCACCTCAAAAGAATGAAGATAAGAGAGAGGAAAAGTACTTCCTCTAAAACCAAACACAAAACTAAACATGACTAGAAACCCATGTAAATCGTTTGATCATTAATTGTATAGTTGATTTCATTCTTAATAAGTGAAGGTTATTATCCCCAGTATGGGATCCCTCATGACTTGGACCATTATCCCTAGTACGGGAGTCCAAACCTTATTGATTGATTATTATGCTGGTCAAGAAGATATAAAAGATATAGCAAGAAATAAAAGAAGACTTCCATCCTTCATATTTCAGAGAGAGTTACTTGACTCAGAGGGAGTCAAAGCCAAATGAAAATAAGAAAGAAATAATACCTTCTTTCCCTTCAACAGTTCAGAGGGAGAGAGACAATATTATAGAAAATTCAGCTACTCTAGTTGATATGAAAAGAGTTATTACAATAGGGCATGAAAATCCTACCCAAGGTCAACAAAACTTTGCAGAAGGCAGCGAAACATACTAGTCCCTCAAGGGACATCCTGAGAAAGAAAAAATAGTTTTTCAAGTTACCCTTTATCCATGGGCCACTCCATTGATTCTGAGACTCCCTGACATGGAGAAGTAATAGGTGAACAAGTATGGGAAAATGCCATAACAGAAGAATATCAATATATGTTAAAAGAATGATGTATGAGACATCGTTCTGAGACCATAAGGGAAACCTATGGTGACTTCTAAATGGATCTATATAGTTGATGGAAGTATCGAGAAATAAAAACCTGTGGCCAGAGGATTCTCACAAGTAGAAGTAGTGAGCTATGATGAGACATATTGATCTAGTAGACATATGCACTTTCATCTGTACCACCATCCATGAGTTGGAAACTATATCATATAGATGGATTCTTGATGAGTTTGGGTTCCAACAAAAGTATTACTGATCCAAACCTATACTATTACATTGTTGGTGATGAGAGACTGATTTTGATGACTTATTCAAGAAGTTGTGTTGTTGGATACAAGAAAGCCTCAACCTCTGATTTCGAGATGTAGAATCTAGGTATGATGCACTACTTCTTGGGACAAGAAGTATAACAGAAGACTGATGAGATTTTTCTGAGTCAAGGAAAATATACAGTGGATATTAAAGAAGTTCAATATGACATAGTACAAATCCATGTCTACACTGATGGTGATGGATTTAAAAAAAGAATAATTGATGATGATTCATATGAAATTGATCCACATGTGTACCGACAGCTGATTGGATGATTGATGTATTTGGTTAACAACATACTTGATATATGCTAATGCAGTGAATGTTCCTAGTAAATCCATGAGTTAGCCGAGACAGACTCATTGGATAACAATAAAGCATGTATTGAGTTATATATGAGGCACAACTGGATATGGTCTCAGATATGTCTCAAGTGTGAACTTGAATTTGCAGGGATACGCCGATATAGATTGAGTAGAGAGTAGAGTGGACCAAAAAAGCACATCTGGTTGTTGTTTTACCGTGAAATTTTCCATGGTTTCCTCATGAAGCAGGAAACAAAGATCTGTATCCTTGAGTACCACAAAAGCAAAGTATATAGCATTGAGTGTGTGAAGTAGTGTGGCTTCACAAGTGATAAAAAAATGTGAGGTTTTATTGACAAATTGCAAGTTAAGTTTATGTACTTTATGCATCGAATCGATAAGAATACAAAACACATAAACTCTATAACTTGTTGCGGAATTATAATTATGAATTTTACTTGATGCTCATAAGTGATTAAAGAGTTCAGCCATCATAAACCATGCCGCAAAATAAGAGAAGATAACAACAAACAAGAAATAGAAGTAGACACAAGAACTTGTTAACGGAGTTAACCAATCTTTGGCTACGTCTCCAGGCCCACTTCCAAGTGGAGGATCTCTTTATTTCTCTTCAAATGCTCAAGTTCTCTTTACAATGGCTCTTTGCTGTTACAAAAGACTTCTGATCTGCTATACAAGACCTCCTTGTTCAGATACATACAAGCCTCAATAATCTCCTCTCAAAACATGACTCAATGCCTCTCAAAACACGAGAAATGGGCAAATTACACAAGCTGCTCCTCAAAATACCTGCATCAAAAAGCTATCTCTCAAGCTCAAAAATCCTGGTTTATATAGTTTTTAGGTCCAACAAGAGAATCCCAACTTCCCCTGAAGATATAGCCTCTTTTTGGCATCAAATCCCCCTTAAAATGGCCAAAATATCCTAAAAAATGCCCAATCTAGGCCAAACTATAGGCAAATATCCCACTTCTGTTACAAATACACAGAGTAGCCCCTAGAGCCAAGAACGCGCCCCTTTTAAAATTCATATGGTACTCATATGGCCTAGCGCCAACCCCCTTTACGTGCTAGCATCTGGTCTTATGGCACAATCCATGGGATCACGTCCTAACAAACCCGCACTCATAGGGATAAGCCCCCTCCATCAATGGTCACATGGTGCATAGGATAGGACCACGCCCGAAAAACGCACCCAACAGGTAATGGCGCCCATGCCCTCTTGGTTGCTGGTCTCATGGACAAACAAATCTACGGGTTGGGGCTTAGCGCCAACCCCCTTCCGCCTCCATTCACTTATGTACATTTTAAATAAGTTTAAAAAGGCTTGTGTTAACAAGCTCCACCCTTGGCATGTTGGCTATCAGACCTTTCCTCAAGGCATTTGAATCTACCATTAGGTCATGGGGTTGAACCCCATCAGCTCCAAAATAATTTTGCCATTCAAACTAGTGATGGGGTGCCACGTGGCAACCCATGTCTGTGTTGAAATAATGTAACTGCAAAGAGTATTCTTATTATTATTGATATATTATTCATAGGATCAATCCCCATTGTGGATTGATCATTTCAATTATTGTAATAGGACCAAATCCCCTTTTGTGGATTGGTCAAAAGACAATTGTAATAGGCAGAATAAGAAGTCGGCCCCATTAGATATTAAAGAGACCCAGAAAAATAATAAAGGTGGGTTTACCCACCCAGTTTGAGAAGTCAGCCCTGCCAGTGAAGAGACACTTCACACGTGCCAGACTTGTATAAATAAAGGAGGCTAGTGGCTCACTTAGACACAACTCACTTGCTCATTTTGAGAGACAAGTTCAGATCTGCTACCAGAGAAGAAGGAGAGAGAGAGTGGCGCATATCTGGGAGAGGACTTTCTGTATTAGATTAAGAGATCTCTTGGCATTGTATTGACTATCTATATTAAGGAAGTTTTGCTAGGTTTTCTTCCCCTAGAGGGTTTCCCAGGATAAATGTTGTGTCTCTTGTGATTGTGTATTTCTCAGTGATCTTGGATTATGCTATTGTTATCTAATGAAATGAAAACATCTATAATAATGGCTTAAACATTAACATGGTATCAGAGCCA
>JASDQU010820009.1:0-11793 GCA_032191745.1 Picea mariana
CTGAGATCTTCATCTTCTGCAGGAACATGTTCATGACTCTCTTCATGAGCCATACTTGGTGAATGCCTCCTTGAAACTTGCGGTGATGATATATGCTTCCTCCTTGAAGGATGAAAACTTGGCTCTACAAGTTGACCTTCTCCTCTTGTGAGTTTCAACCTTGTGAGCATTAGAAAACAAAACACTTGCAAATAATCAAGTCTTCAAAAACCTATGCTTTGATACCAACTTGATCTAAAAATGAAGAAGACTTGTATTCTTGAAATTATTTGCAAGTAAAATTTATGTGTTAAAAATGCAAATGGATCAACTTTGCAACACAACTTTAATATGATTTACTCATTCAATATGCATATAAACAGCAGCAAAATCAATGAACATAAAACACATAACACAACAAATGATAAAGGAGTTCACCCCTCTCTTGGGCTACATCTCCTGGTCCAGCTTCCAATGGATCATTTGTATTATTTGCTCAAAGTGCTCAAAAATGTGTTTTACAATGCTCAAAATGCCAAATAGACTTCTCCAATGGCTTCAGAACTTCCAAAAACCCCTAGCTAGGATTTTTTTGCACCTCGTTTGGCCAAAAATTGAAAAAGATAGGCTTCCCGGAAGTCCCCCCTTCAAACTTGCTATCTTTACATCTACAAAACGCACCCTTGTTGGCTCAACCTAGCCCACACGCATATTTAAGTGTAAAAACTTAGCACCAGATGCAACCACACAACCAATACAAACTGTCGAACGGTTACGCGCCGGCCTTTAACTACCAAGGCCTGTGGGCACATGGTCACCACATGACTGCGCGTAATACACAACAGGGCTAAAGTTCAAACCGTATGCAAAACCGTAGGATTAAACCCATGTGCATACACATTGGTCACATGTTATATGTCAAACCGCGCGCATTTCAAAATGGTTACAACATATATATATTACGGTGGGTTTAACCACTCGTATCACCGGTCGTATGCAATACATATATATAACCGTGGGTCGGGGCTTAGCCCCAGCCCAGTTCACGCCCCAATACACATTTTTGCAAATTCAAATATATTACAACACATTCATATGTTAAGTAACATATGTGGGCGGGCCAGTTGGGCGACCTCTCCCAAGGCTTTACCTTGCCCGGAGGTCACGGGGTCGACTCCTGCCAAGTGCAAAGATTTTAATCCAATAAACATGTGACATGTGGTGGCCACTGATTGGACCACGTGTTGCCATCATGTTCACTGCCAACAAGTCATGTCACATGCCAACTGTCTCAATAGCTGCCTACCACATGTTGTACGGCCTGCCACGTCAGCGTCCGTACGGACTGTACATTCAGCACCCCTTTTTTTTGCATGTTTGTAAATTTTAACAGAACGCAATATCTCTCGCTCCTGACGTCCGTTTGAACCCAAATGAGTTACGTTGGGTTCATAACAATGAGGCCTACACTCTCATTCGATTTGAAGTGATTTCAAACACTTTGAATTTTGAGCAAAATTTGATCCCCTGGATCAAGGAAATTACAGTCCTCCCCGCCTGAGATTGCTTGTCCTCAAGAAATTGTAATCCAGGATGTTGCAATATCTGCTCTCCTTCCCAAATAGCATCCTCGATAAGAATATTTTTCCATTTGATCAGGTACTCTTTGATGCTCATGTTCCTTAATTTCCGCTCTCTGGTCTCCAACACCTCCTCCGGAATTAGAATCAACTACCCCTCCTCATCCAATGGTGGAAGCTCTGTAGAGATGACAACATGTTGTCCCACTGCCTTCTTGAGGCATGAACTATGAACGAAATTGTGTATCTTACACCCCTTTGGAAGATCTAACTCATAAGCTACCTCCTCGACTCACCTCGAAATCCTGTAGGGACCATATAATTTTGGCTTCAATTTCTCTACCCCTTTAATTTTCAAGGAGGACTACATGTATGGATGTAAGCGAAGGTATACCATGTCTCCCACCTCAAAATTGTGCTCCACTCTATGCTTGTCGGCATACATATTATGTTGATTTTGTGCCATTTTCAGGTTATCTTTGAGAGTTCACAAGATGTCCTGACTCTCCTGAATCTAATCTTTGTCTTTGGGTGCCCAACTGTCCGCAAATGCTCGGTCCACAAAGGTGGTGGCATCATACCCATACAAAGCTTTCAAAGGATTCATCCCGATCGACATGTGATAAGTGGTGTTATAGCAATGTTCATCCAAGTGTAGCCATTTGATCCAGGCCTTTTGTTGCCCCGATACATAATTTCTCAAATACCCCTCAAGCCATTTGTTCACAATTTCGATTTTTCCATCAGTCTGAGGGTGATAACTGGTACTAGGCATTAATTATGTCCCTACGAGTATGAATAACTCCTTCCAGAAGCCCCCCACGAATCTGTTGTCTCAATCACTGACAATTGTCTTAGGAAGTCCATGCAGCAGAAATACCTCTCTGAAGAACAATTTTGCTACTTGCTCTGTAGAGTATTTGGACGATATGGTGAAGAAATGGGTGAATTTAGTAATTATGTCAACCACCACATAGATATAATCTTTCCCTTGAACCAGAGGTAGCCCTGTAATAAAATCCATTGAAATTCTTTCCCATTTTTGTTCAGGAATGGGAAGCGGTTGGAGAAATCCTATTGGATGGGTATCGATGCAAACCCCCACCTCAGCAGGGTCTGTTGACCTCCCAATCTAAGGATCGTTCCAATTCCTCGAGTTGGATTAGCTCTTCAATTCTCAGCTAGAATCCCACAAACAAAATCCACAAGTCTTATTATGAAACTTTGCCTGTGTGAACAAACACTGGGCGTGAGCTCCCTCCACGTGACCACTACTCGTGACCACAAGCCTAACCAAAAGGTACTTTGCGTTTCACGATTTCAGGACTTCTACGTATGAGTCACCTCGACTCCTCCGATTCCCTTGCCAAAATTCTGACAGGGGCTTAGCACTAGCTAGCTCCTCCCTTAAATTCTTCTTGATGTGACCTCCAACTGCGACCTGGGGTCCAGCTCTCGAGCACGTCGAAATTTCATGTATCAGGAACTCCCGATGTGATTCACCTCCNGAGAGCAGCTTCCTTCGCACTCCTGACTCCCGAAATGTCGATATTTCGGAGTGCCAAATTGACGGCTCACACTTCTTTGGATCTGACGGCCACTATCAAGTCATGAACTCGGTCCTAGCGAATTCCTAGAATTCTTCCCTTTGACCTTTCCCTCCTGCGAGTCAATGAAATTTTGATCTGTTGCCACCTGTCCTCTGACGATGGATGGTCCCGACGGCTTCGGGACTTCACGTCTTCGCACAGTCCACTCTCATGTATGTCGTCAAATGGTTAAGGTGTGTGCAACTTATCTATAGATCAACTACTGTTGATCAACGCACTCAGATCCGATGGCTCGAACCTGATCTCCTCCTGCACTCGTTTCTCGTTATCTGGATGTGGGTTCCAGCAGTCTAGATCTCCTCCTCTACAGCTGATCTAATGGTTGTTGTCGCTCCTCCTCCTGAGCTTTGGATTTTTTCCTAAATTGGAAGATTTCCAATGTTTCAAAGGCCTCGACCTTTGATTCCTCTTCTGCGAGCCTGACTATTGGGTCTCGACTTTCACTTTCCCTCTTGAGATTTTGTCAATGAAACTTGACCTCGGCCCTGCACACACTTGCGCTCTACGTGCAACTTCGTGCTACCTCTTCGAAGCTTGTCTGTGGCTTGGACCTCGAAGCGTCTCGGCCTTCTGCTTCTTTCTACAGGAACCTTGTACGCAAAAGTATTATTCCTCCTGAGATTACAAACTTGAAACAGTTCGCTTCCCTGCACACTCCTTATGCTCCACCGACCTTCAACTGGATGTCTTCAACACTTCATCTGAGTGTTGGCCTGGTGCACTCCTTGCATAGGTCTTTCTCCAGATTTTTCAACAACTCTGTCCCCTTGAGCTTCAACTACTTGGACCTCAAAGGTCTTTGTCCCTTCTGTCCCTCGAAGAGATGCAAGTGCCCTCTTGGAAACTTCCACTCAAGCACTCCTTGTTGATCTTACAGAGTATTCAGTAACTCTGTGAGTGTCTTCTCTTTGACACTTCTCTTCTCACTGAACTCAAAACAGAGTTCCTTGGTGCACTCCTTGCACTCGCTCTATGCCCACCTGGAAGAGCTCTACATAATCCACAGCAATTATATTTTCTCTATATGCCCTCCTCTGCACAGTCCTTCCTCCAAGGTGTTTAGTAACCTTGAGGCTTCTCCCTTGAGCTTATGATTCCTCTGGTGTGCCCTCCTGGCACGTTCTTGCCTGAATTCCATAGAACTCAGACGTGCACTCTTTGCACTGGCTCATAGAGTCTTCAACACTCTGTCATGCAACCCCTTGCATTAAGCCACAAAGAACCCAAACTGAAATCAGAAAACTCTCAAACAGATAGAGAAGTCTATCTATCACCTGCAGATGGAATCTAACATATATCTACATCATAAAATAACACACATGTGACATTCATTCATAAACACATAAACACATAAAGAATCTCATGCAGGAAAAACTTCTCTTTGTATTAATATGAATGTCCAATTACAATATGGGTGAGCTCAGACTGCAACAGAGTCTCGACTCTCTCTTTCTTCTCTTCTATTCTAATTTGTTCTAGCCTTGTCTAATGAATTCTAGATATAAATATATTTTTACAAAAGAGGGTCTCCTCAAGCTCTTCCCTCCAAGCTACCTACTCTCATTAATTTACATTGAATTACATTTAATGGCCATCTAGTCCGAACCAGATCTAGATCTTATCAGCCCGTCAACCATTAAAGGTGACTCTAACTACTATCTGCACAAAGGCATTGGTTTGGCTCTTCTAGCCTTACAAACATTTAATTACATTTTGAATTTTTGAAAATGAGAGGGTTGGAGCCTCTCCGTTCATTGAATGCACGTTGAATGTGTTGTCTAGCTGGCGCGTTCCTAGGTTGGAGAAATGCTCTTACATCAGGTATGTTTCTCTTTGTTTTGCTGACAGATGTGGCATTCTCATACAAACTTCAATACATCAGTATTGAGACCCTTCCAAGCGAACCTCTCTCGAATTTGTTTATAAGTCTTTAGGTATCCTTGATGACTTGCCAAAGGAGAAGTATGTGCAGCATCCAAAATTTTGTCTTTCAACTGAGATTCTGGTACTAAATAGAGCCGGTCCTTATAATATATGATGTCATTAATAATATTGTACCTGTCATTGAAGACCTGACCATCAAGTATCTCACAAGAAAAAAAAAATTGGAGTATTCTACAAATAGAAGTGCCTTCCATTCCACTAAAATATCCATGAGAGAAAGAGAGTGGGTATCTTAGATAGGGCATCAACAACCACATTATTTTTTCCTTTCACATACTCTATTTCAAAATTGTAGGCTTGGATTTTACTGATCCATTTTTGTTTCCACTCACTCAACTCCTTTTGCTCCATGAGAAACGTCAAGTTATTATGATCGGTCTTTACCTTGAACCTGTTTCCCACCAAGTACTGCCAGAATTTGGTCAAATCATGCATTATGGCCAACATATCTTTTCCATATATGTAGTAAGGTCGCTCATACTCTTGGATTTTGAGGCTTTCAAACACTATTGGGTGATTGCTTTGCATCAATACAACTCCTATCCCAATTCCTGAAGAATCACACTCCAAGACAAAGGGCTAAGTGAAATCAGGGAGTGATAAAATAGGGCATGAACTCATCACTTGCTTCATTTTCTCGAATGTCTCATGGGCCTCCTTTATCCAAATGAAAGACCCCTTTTTGGTGAGATCTTTCAGTGGCGTTGTCAACTGTGAGAATCCTTTTACAAATTTCCTGTAGTAAGTGTAGAGACCAAGGAAATTCTTTAGTTCTATCACATTCTTGGGAGTTGGTCACTCAATGATCACCCTGATCTTTCTTGGTGCACATGTACCCCATTCACCCCAATCACGTACCCCAAGCAGAGCATCTCTGTCATACCAAATTCTCACTTGGATTCCTTTGCATAATACTGTTGACTCTCTATAATATCCAGTACTTCATCAAGATGTCACAAATGGTCTTCCCATGTTTTGTTGTATATGAGGATGTCGTCAAAGAAGACCAATAAGAACTTCCTCAGTTGCTTATTAAACACATGATTCATGCACGACTGGAAAGTGGCAGGGGCGTTAGTTAGCCTGAATGGCATGACCAGAAACTCATAATGCCCATAGTGGCATCGAAAAATTGTCTTAGGTACATTCTGCTCTCGTTCCTTGATCTAATGATACCCTGATCGAAGATCAATGTTCAAGAAAAATTTGGCTTCCTTGAGCTCATCCATTAATTCATCGATCCTGGGTATGGGGTATCGATTCTTGATCGTCTTCTTGTTTAGAGCCATGTATTCAATACACATCCATAGAGTATCGTCCTTCTTATTTACTAAGACAACGGAAGAGGCAAATGGGCTGGAACTAGGGCGGATGTGGCCCATTTTCAACAATTCTTTGATGGTTTTTTCAATCTTGTCCTTGTAAACTTTAGGGTGTCGATAGGGGTTTGTGATAACTGCTTGGACCCCCTCTTCTAGCTCTATGATATTCTCAAAACCTCTATCAGGTGGAATTCCAGGAGGAATGTCACTAAATACTTTAGGATGTTTGTGGAGTCCTTTGGAATTTGTTGCAGACGATCGGGTGGCTCTCTGTTAGAAATAAAACACTCTACAACCTACTCTATATCACCATGCCTCATAATTTCCTCCATGTTGTGTGATGAAAGAATCTTCTGTGGGTACTGGTGCATGGCTTGTAGGACCACCTTCTTCCCATCCAGGCCTGTGAACTCCATCTCCATGGTCCTTTGATCAGTAGTGTCTCTCCCAATAGAGTAAATCCATTGAACACCCAACACTACATTGGTGTCTAGTATGTTCGTCACAAAGAAATCATCTGTCATTGAGTAGTTTCTCATGGTTATTATGAGCTTGAGAATCCACTTGGTGCAACTCATCTGGCGACCTCCTGGTATGATTATTGTGAACCAATCGAATTCCTTTGTCAGAATTCCTCTCCTCTCGACCATGTTACCATCAATGAAGTTATGGGATGCTCCCCCATCAATTAGTATTGTCACCTTGTGCCCATGTAGGACACCTTTGACCCTGAAGGTATGATACCTCAGAAATCGTGACATCGAGGCCATAATTGGGCTCTTAGCCCTAGCCTGTGAAGAGTCCTCTGTTGAGGCTGGATGTCCCTGGTCATGTGCCTACTCCACCTCCTCATCCTCATCATTGTCATTGTTAGAGCATACCTTGATGTAATGGGCCTTTCCCATTCTGTCCTTCCCAGCGCATCTGTGTCCTGGAGCCCATGGCTCCTGACAACTGAAACACAATTTATTCTTTCTCAATTCTCTCTTGGTCTCTTCATCTAGTTTTGTCTTTCTATCCCAATATCTCTTAGGTGGTATGATTTCCTTAGTCTTTGGGGTAAATGTGGGTTTGGGCAGAAACTGGATTTTAGGTACTGCATCCTGCATGTCTCGAGATCTGTTGACTACTCATGTAAGGAGGTAGGCTTGTAGGCCTTGAACCATCTTCGTAGAGGCTCCATTAGCCCCTCAAAAAACAACATCACCAAACGACCCTCTGAAATGTTTGTCACCATCACAACAACCCTTTGAAACTCAAATATATAGGCCTTTGGGATACATGACTGCTTGAGCTAAACCAACTCTCTGAAGTGAAGCTCAGGGTCCTTCCTCTCAAATCTCTTGATGAGTCTCTATGTGAAGTCCAGGTAGGAGGTAACCCCGACATGTCCCAAGGGGACTAACCCATGGTACCACCACTCATGGGCCTCACCATCCATGTGCAAGGTGGCCAACTTAATGGCATATGTCTCTGTCATTTGGTGCAGCTGGAAGTAAGTGTCAAGCTTCTGCACCCATGATCTAGCGGAGCATTTAGAGCCCCCGTCAAAGTTGTCAATAGTGACCTTCGCAATGGTACGTTGCAACTCAAAGTGTTGTGTCATGTCCCTCATGGTCCCTCTCGATCAGTTTATTCTCTTCATATTGCAGAACTCCATGAAGGACATGGCTGAGTGGAAATCATCTCCTAGCCTCCTGTATTCCTCTAAATATGCCCTATAGGGATCATCCTAATTAACCTGCATCAATGGACCTGTGGCATCATTACCAAAAAATTGAGGCATAGTGAGTCTAGGGGATTTGGTGTACAAGTGAGGGTGGCTCTGCATGGTAGTGCATGAGTAGCTACCCTCTCCATTGTTTGAACCCCTGTCACCATTCTGATTCTGCTTTGTTTGGTCCTCCAAAGAATTCTTAGCTAGATGCCCCATAAGCTCCATCATGGCCTTTTGACCCTTGGCCAAATCATTCAAAATATCGAACGGACTATTGATCCTGGTATCATCTTCTTCCCCCATAGTTTATTTTCCCTTAGGTGCGATAGATGGTGTTGCCTCTCCTGTCTCTTCTTCTCTAACCACTGATTTTTCTTCCCACGTAGGGGGATCTATGGTTCTTCCCCTACATCTTCGGTAGGTAATGTTCTGCTCGTCTTATCATCTCATAAATCTGATTATACGTGCCCTCAAATCCCACCACTGCAGAGGAACATGCTCTGATACCACTGTAATATCCCCACTAAAAAATTTCTTGTGTGTTTTGCTTGATTTATAGTTTATGCAATTTCGTAAATGGCTTGCATATGAAAACTACACAATATTTTCACAAACTTAATCTACTGCTGGAAATTATCATCATTACGAATTGGGGACATCAAGAAATATTAAAAAAAAACACCTCTCTATATCAACAAACACAGGAAATTGACTCAATGAATAACAGTGAAAATATAAGAACCTGGTAATTGATTTGTTGTAGGTAGCTATTTCCCAGTTATATGACTAATGTGTTTTTCTCTCACTCAAATACAATACCCTTCCTTGTATTTCGCAAGCAATGCTTTTGTAATAACAACAACAATATTCTCATAGAAAAGTCAACTTCTCCCATAGTGGACACGTCTAGATTATAGCAATAACTTGGCTCAGTACTTAGCTCAGTCTTCCCACCAATCTCAGCCACAAAGAAACAAGAGGTCGACCCCAAATAAACCTCATCTCGCAACAAATAAGAACGAGTTGTAGTTCTTAATGTCTTGTCTCACAACACAAAAACAATATACTCTAGTTGAGGCACTTTTGCTAGCATAAATCCGACCCCAATGAAGGATTTTTGTCCCTCTTACAACAAACTCGTTTTCCCAGCAATCCCACAAGGAAACACACTGCTTATATACTCAGGTATGCGCCCAGTAGTCAAGGAATGCACCTAAATAGAGTAAACTCGACCCCCACAAGAGATCCTCATCCTTTACACTTAGGAAATGTAGTCTATGAGGTCAACTCGTACTCCTTTCCTCACAGCTCAACTTCTTAAAGAGATTTGACCCAAAACATCACCAAATTCGCTGCTACCAAAAAAAAAACCCAACTTCCAATATAAAAGATTCAACCAAAGGCAAAGGAACTTCAATGCCAAGAAAGAAGATATATCTATCCACATTGAAGCACGCTGAAGAAATCTATAGTGATCTCTTTCCAAACTAGCTAGGGTGTATCGTTGCAACACCGAAACCAGAAATCAAATGAAGGGTTTCCAAAAACCCTAGACTCTTTCCTCAAGATCTCTCAAAATCTATTTTCAAATGAGTGAATGTAAGAATGAGGGGTGCCTCCTCTTTTCCCCTCTTTTATTTATCCATTGAGTTATTTCCCGCTCACTTTACTTTTAATTTTCTTTTTAAAGTCACTTTATGCTTGCACACTTTATAATTTTTAAGCGACTTCATTTGCCTAGGACCCATGTCCCCTTTTTTTCCCTTTTTCACTTTATAAAGTTATTTCCTAGGCAAAAGTTGAGTTCCCTAGGTGACTTTTTCGACTTAGCCTACGAGGACCAATTTATGCTTCCTAGGCCAATGGGGACATTACAGAAGATTGAAAGGAAAATCGAATACAACCTCTGGGTAGATGGAAATGAGGGCCCTACCCTCTATTTAAATCTGTTTTAGCAAAAAATATTTTCTTTTTGGGGTTCCTAAAACAAAAGAGAAAGATAATAGTTTCTTATTTTTGAAAGGAAATCATATTTGAATAGGTGAATAAAGGTACTGCGCATTAGCTTTCTTATTGTAGTTATGGGATGCTCATGAATCACTTCAGTCTGCGTACTGAAAGAACCTAAAGAGACACTTCCTACTTCTTCTTTTTTAAGTTATTAGAAATATTGGAGGGCGAAATATGTATGGAAAAGATATGATGTTATGTGTACACAATTATATTATAAATATAAATGAGCAATTTTTTTGTTGGAAAAAAATGCCACGATTTTATGGATTGAAGACTTTGTAAAATGGTTATTTTAACCATATAATAAATGCCGAGCACATTATATCATGGTTTTTAGAACCATAATATGGTTATACCTTGTAAAAAGGCGCTTAATCCAAGATTTTATGCCAAGATTAGTTAGGATTTGATCCCTGAACCAGTTATTTAATAACCAAAATATTTATCCAATGGGTCAGAGGTCGAATTTATGCAAAGAATTGCATAACATTCAATTTTATGCAGAGAAGCCAACGAACTAGCAAAACTTTGGAAGCCATTTCCGAGAGCTACGCTTATCCTTTTTCTGTGTCGCCATTGTGTTGGATTCTTGAGGTCAAGCAGAACACATCCAAACCAGTTTGTAATCCACTTGTTGTACTTCTAATGTATTTTTGAAGCATTGAAGATTAATAAGAAAGCCTCCTCCACTAAGACAAAGGACCAGATACATAGGCAACTTTGTGCCGAACTCCGTTATCAAGTTCTTGGCGTTATGGTTTGTTGTTCCTTATATGTATTTGTTGTTTTGTTTGCTTTATCATGGCTGCAACATTATTTCATTTAATATCCTTCTTCTCTTTAATTCCTAAATGGTAAATCAACTCATGCATAAACTTAACCATAGTCTTTAAAAGATCAATTTCGAATCACCTATCCCACTCTAAGATCCACCTAGTTTTTCATGTGTCATGCTTAAAGAAAGTGGTAGGGCCAAATTGCCAAGTTCAAACCATCCTCCTGAACTAGATAAAGAGGGTTCTATTTGGTTGTCGCTAGAGACAGTTTTAGACAAAAGAGAGCATCATTTGCACCAACACACATCTAGGATATCTTGATCAAGTAGAAGGATATGTAATTACCTTACTTACTATACTATTACGGTTTAGTATAAATGAAATTGCTATAATTGCAAAAGAAATATAAATCGCTTAATATAAAATTTAAAATATGCAATAGTATTTATTTCCTTTTAGAAATTTTTTATTTTTCCTTTGTTTATTTTCATGATGACAGTAATTTATATTTATTAAAAATTTGTCACGGCGTTATTTATACAATGTTTAGTACTTCTACCCCAAAATTTGTAAGTATGTTGTTTGATAAACTAATTTAATGCAATGTGCAAATGGAAAGTCCTTCCACCCCAATATTGTAGGTATATTGTTTGACAAATTAATATACTAAATATATAGACATAGTATACATATATCAAATTAATATTAAAAACTTCAATTAAGTATTAGTTAAGTCCTTCCACCCCAATTTTTGTAGGTATATTGTTGATAAATAGATATACTAAAAATATAATTCGACATACGACATATATAAATATATTAAAGTAAAATTGAAAGCTTCAATGAAGTATT
>JASDQU010820010.1:9471-19513 GCA_032191745.1 Picea mariana
AATCTGCGGAAGTTGTAGAACCACAACAAGATCCTTTGGAAAATCTAAGAAAGTCCAAGATGGATGTTACGTAGATGTCCAAAAACTCCCATGAGGAGAAGTGATATTTATAGGTAGCTTTGTGAGGATGTTTAATGTCTAAACATGATAAGTTGGAAGCCAAGATAAAGATTTTATTTCAAATAAGAATTTTTGTAATATAAATACTAGATAATCCTCATTTTCATTCTGAAAGTTAGGAAATCTCATTTTGGATATTAGTTCAAATGTTAGGACTCCCTACCTAAACACATCTGAGGACATGCTATTTAACATGGATACATAGGGATGTTGAACTTTAGGACCTAAAAACGTGTGGATTTTAGTTTTGTCATAGAGTTATGTTGATGAGGTAGAGTGTGATCTTGTACCTCTAGCCATTAGTGAAATTGTATTTGGAAGCCCTTAACTATACTACAGAGATGCCAAATTGTTTAGGAGAGAAAAATAATAATTGTTGTTAAAAACCTTATGCTTGTTACTTTAATAGTTGCACACTTGTGCATTGGAAGCAAATTATAGTATACTTAATCATACATTATTCATAAACTTCAAAATTGTACAAAGATCATACTATTATATGTGGCTCAAAATATTGTGATTGGATCATTGTGTTTGTGCTAGAAGGAAAGCCACAAACCATTGGGTTTTATTCCAACTAAAGCACAAGTGCAAAGCCAACAACATCATATTTAAATACACTGCTTATTGCATCATCATGGATCTTCATGGTGCAATTTTGTTGTTGGCAATGCGTTTTTGTTTGTGCTAGAAGAAGCGATAGAAGACACTAGCTTGCTCTTACGGTGCAATGTTGTTGTTGACAATGAGCTAGTTCTTGTGTTAGAAGGAAAGTTAGTCGACGCTAGATTTCCTTCACACTCTACCTTAATTACAAATTACAATTCAATTGTGCGTTACAAAATTCATAGGAGTTACAATGGAAAATATATTTTTAACAAAAGGGGACTATGTTGACCTTCTAATTAATGGTCAAATTATTAGGCTAGGAAGGGTTGAATCTGCATGCATTGGGACTTATTATGGTGGAGAAAGGGTCAATGCAGGTTATGTTATGGTTTTGATAATTGATATCACTCAACCACATTTGATTGTGGAATATGTTGATGAACGGGACATACACCCATGGAAGATCATGGATTTGAGGCACAACATAGGGAAATAAAAATCTCGGAACATGTGTTAAATGTTATTGATAGTATACTAAATGTTTTATTTTAGAAAATGTTATTAAGTGTTATTGATAGTATACTGAATATTTTTAAAAACCTTATGCTTGTTACTTTAATAGTTGCACACCTGTGCATTGGAAGCAAAGTATAATATAATTAATCATACATTATTCATAAACTTCAAAATTGTACAAAGATCACACTATTATGTGTGGCTCGAAATATTGTGATTGTATCATTGTGTTTGTGCCATAAGGAAAGCCAAAAACCATCGGCTTTTATTCCATCTCAAGCACAAGTGCAAAGCCAACAACATCATATTTAAATACACTACTTATTGCATCATCATGGATCTTCGTAGCTTGTTCAATATTCAATAGTGGACACACTCAAAGACATAACAATAACCATGGTGATCGTTAGGACATAGGCACCCTTGAAGCATTGGTTGCACAAGCATAATTTCATTACCAATAACATTGCACCATGAAGGAAAGTTAGCACTGGCTAGCTTTCGTTCTAGCACAAGATCATTGCCAACAAAAACAATGCACCATAAAGGCAAACTAGTGCTTGCTAGTTTTCCTTCTAACAAAAGTAGAATCACATCACCAACAACAACATTGTACTATGAGGGAAACCTAGCACCCACTAGATTTTATTCTAGCCCAAGCACAAGAGCATTGCTAACAACAACATTGCACCATGAGGGAAAGCTAGTGCCCATTAAATTTCCTTCTAGCACAATCACAAGAGCATTGCCAACAAAAACATGGCATCATGAGGGAAAGATAGCACCCACTAGCTTTCCTTCTAGCACAAGCACAAGAGAATTGTCAACAACACTGCACCATGAGATAAAGCTAGTGCCCTCTAGATTTCCTTCTACCACAATCACAAGTGCATTACCAAAAACAACATTGCACTGTAAAGGAAATTTTGTACCCACTAGATTTCCTTCTAGCCTAAGCATAAGCACATTTCCAACAACAACATTGCACAGTGAAGGAAAGCCAGTGCCTGCTAGCTTCCCTTTTAGCCCATTCACAAGTACATTGCCAACAACAACATTCCACAGTGAAGGAAATCTAACACTCGTTAGCTTTCCTTCTAGCCCAAGCATAAGTGTATTGTGAAAAACAACATTCCACCATGAAGGAAAGATATCACCCAATATCTTTCCTTCTACCAACAACAACATTGCACAGTGAAGGAAATCTAGTGCCCGCTATATTTCCTTCTAACACAAGCATAAGTGCATTTCTAACAACAACATTGCTACGTGAAGGAAAGCTAGGGCCTACTAACATTCCTTCTAGCAAAAGCTCTTTTCCAAAAACAACATTACATCATTGCCAACAACAACATTGCATCGTGAAGGAAAGCTAGTGCCCGCTAGATTTCAACAACATTCCACTAGATTTCAACAACATTCCACTGTGAAGGAAAGCTAGTGCCCACTAGATTTCCTTCTAGCCCAAACACAAGCGCATTTCCAACAACAACAACATTCTACCATGAAGGAAAGCTAGTGCTAACTAGCTTTCCTTCTAGCCTAATCACAAGCGCAATGCCAACAACAACATTCCATTATGAAGGAAAGATAGAGAGCGCTAGATTTCCTTCTAGCACAAACACTAGCGTCTTGCCAAAAGAAACATTTCACTGTGATGTAAAGGTACCATATACTAGCTTTCCTTCTAGCATGAACATAAAACCATTGCCAACAACAACATTGCACCATGAGGGAAAGCTAACGCCCGCTAGTTTTCCTTCTAGCATGAGCATAGGTGCATTTACAAAAACATTTCATTGTGAGGAAAAGCTAGCATCCGCTCGCTTTCCTTCTAGCACGAGCACAAGATCATTACTAGCAACAACATTGCATCATGAGGGAAAGTGAGCACCCATAGTTTTCCTTCTAGCATGAGCACAAGAGCATTGCCAGCAACAACATTTCACCATGAGGGAAAGCTAGCACTCGTTAGATTTCCTTCTAGAATGAGCATAAGAGCATTGCCAACAATAACATTGCACTGTGAGGGAAATTTGGCACATGCTATCTTCTCTTCTAGCACAAGCAAAAGAGAATTGCCAACAACAACATTGCATCGTGAGGGAAAGCTAGTGCGTACAAAATTTCCTTCTAGTAGGAGTACAAGGGAATTGCAACCAACAACATTGCACAATGAGGGAATGCAACCAACAACATTGCACAATGAGGGAAAGCTAATGCCCCCTAGCTTTCTTTCTAACACAAGCACAAGTGTATTTCCAACCACAACATTCCACCATGAAGGAAAGTTAGTGCCCACTAGATTTCCTTCCTACCCAAGCACAACCATATTTCCAACAACAACATTTCACCGTGAAGGAAAGCTAGAATCCACTAACTTTCCTTATAGACCAAGCACAAGTTCAATGACAACAACAACATTCCATCTTGAAGGAAAGCTAGCACCTGCTAGCTTTCCTTCTAGACCAACAAAAACTGCATTGCCAACAACAACATTCCACCACGAAGGAAAGCTAGGTCCCGCTAGCTTTCCTTCTAGCACTAGCACAAGTGCATTTCCAAAAACAACATTGCACCATCAAGGAAAGCTAGTGCATGCTAGGTTTCCTTCCAGCACAAGTACAAGCACATTGCCAACAACATTGCACAATGAAGGAAATTTATCACTCGCTATATTTTCTTCTAGCACAAGCACAAGGGAATGGCCAAGAACAACATTGAACCATGAAAGAATGCTAGAGCCCACTAGTTTTTCTTATAGCACAAGAACAATGACAATAAAAAAATTGCACTGTGAAGGATAGCTAGCACCTTCTAGCTTTCATTCTAGCACAACCACAAGTGCATTACCAACAACAACATTCCACTATGAAGGAAATATAGCATCAACTAAATTTCCTTCTAACACAAGAACAAGCTCATTGTCAACAACAACATCGCACCATAAGAGAAAGCTAGTGTCTGCTATCTTTCCTTCTAGCACAAACAGAAACACATTGCCAACAACAAAATTGCCCCATGAAAGAAAGATAGTTCTTACTAGCTTTCCTTCTTACATAAGAAGAAGAGTATTGTCAACAACAACATTGCATCCTGAGGGAAATCTCTCCTTCTAGCACATGCAAAGAGCATTTCCAACAACAACATTGCACTATGACAAAAAGCTAGCACCTACTAGCTTTCCTTTTAGCGCCTGCTAGCTTTCCTTCTAGCACAATAATAGGAGCATTTCCAACAACAACATTGCACTATGTGGGAAATATAGCGCCCTCTAGATTTCCTTCTAGCACAAGCTCATTTCCAACAACAACATCGCATCGTGATTGAAATCCAGTGCCCACTTGCTTTCTTTCTAGCCCAGCATAAATGCATTGTCAACAACAACATTCTTCCATGAAGGAAAGCTAGCGCTCGTAATCTTTCCTTCTAGACCAAGAACAAGTTCATTTCCAACAACATTCCACCCTGAAGGAAAGTTAGTGCCCTCTAGCTTTCCTTTTAGCACAAGAAGTACATTGCCAAAAGCAACATTGCACTGTGAAGGAAAACTAGTGCTTGCTAGATCTCCTTCTAGCACAAACAAAAGTGCATTGCCAATAATAACATTACACTGTGGAGAAAAGCTAGTGTCCACTAACTTTATTGCTAGCCCAAGCACAAGCACATTGCCGAAAAGTACATTTCACCATGAAGGAAAGATAGAACCCGCTAGCTTTCCTTTATCCCAAGCATAAGGGCATTGCCAACAATATCATTCCACTGTGAAGGAAATATAGCATGTGTTGGATTTCATTCTAACCCAAACAAGTGCATATTGAATAACATCATTCTAGTGAGGAGAAAAGTTAGTGTGTGTTAGCTTTCCTTCTTGCACAAGAACAAGTGAATTTCGAACAACATCATTCCACTATGGACGAAAGTTAATGCATTCTAGCTTTCCTTCTTTCACAAGCATAAGCACATTTCAAACAACATCATTCCACTATGGAAGAAAGCTAGTGCATGTTAGCTTTCCTTCTTAAATAAGGACAAGCTTATTTTAAAAAACATCATTCCATTATGCAGGAAAGCTAGCGCGTGCTATGTTTCCTTCCTGCATAAGCACAAGCGCATTTCAAACAACAAAAATCCACTATAGAGGAAATATAGTGCATGCTAACTTTCTTTCTTGCACAAACACAATCACATTTGAAACAACATTAATGCACTATGGAATAAAGCTAGCATGTGCTAACTTTCTTTCTTACACAAGAACAAGTGCATTTTGAGCAACATCATTCCACTGTGTATAAAATCTAGCACATGCTAGTTTCCCTTCTTGCACAAACGCAGGCGCATTTTGAACATCATTCCACTATATAGGAAAGTTAGCGCATGCTATCTTTCATTCTTGCACAAGCAAAAATGCATTTCAAACATCATTCCATTGTGGAGGAAAGCTAGCGCGTGCTAGATTTCCTTCATGCACAAGCACGAGCACATTTTGAGAAACATCATTCCACTGTGGAGGAAAGCTAGCATGTACTAGCTTTCCTTTTTTCACAAAAACAAATGCACTTTGAACAACATGTATCCACTGTGGAGAAAAGATAGTGCATGTTGGTTTTCCTTCTTGCACAATCACAAAATCATTTCGAACAAGCATCATTSCACTGTGGAAGAAAGTGGGCGYCATAACACATGCTAGTTTTCCTTCTTGCACAATCACAAAATCATTTCAAACAACATCATTCCACTGTGGAGGAAAGCTAACGCGTGCTAGCTTTCCTTCTTCCACAAGCATAAGGGCATTTCAAAAAACAACATGCCACTGTGGAGGAAAGTTAGTGTGTGCTAGCTTTCATTATTGCAAAAGCACAAGTGCATGTCGAACAATATCAATCCACTGTGGAGAAAAGCTAGCACGTGCTATCTTTCCTTCTTGAACAAGCAGAAGAACATCTCGAAAAATATCTTACTTTGGAGGCACAAGCATAAGCGCATCTTGAACAACATCATTCCACTATGGAGGAAAGATAGTGTGTGTTAGTTTTCCTTCTTTCACAAGTCCAACTGCATTTCGAACATCATTACACTATGGAGGAAAGCTAGCACATACTAGCTTTCCTTCTTGTACAAGTGCAAGCGCATCTTGAACAACATCATTCCATTGTGAAGGAAATCTAGCATGTGCTAAGATAGTGCATGACAAATTTCCTTCTTGCACAAGCATGAGTGCATCAAACAACATCATCCCACAGTAAGGGAAAACTAGCGCATTTCCCTTTTGCACAAGCACGAGCGCATCTCAAACAACATCATCCCACCATGCGAGAAAGTTAGTGTGTGCTAGTTTTCCCTCGGGCACAAGCACGAGGTCATCTCGAAAAACATCATCCCACCGTGGGCACAAGAACAAGTTCATCTCAAAAAACATCATCCCACTGTGGGCACAAGCACGATCTCATCTTGAACAACATTGTCCCACCATGGGTGAAAGCTAGTGCCTGATAACTTTCCCTCATCATCCCATCGTGGGGGAAAGCTAACGCGTGCTAGCTTTCCCTCTTGCACAAGCAAGAGCGCATCTCATACAATATCATCCCACCATGAGGGAAAGCTAGCGCGTGCTAGCTTTCCCTCTTGCATAAGAACGAGCTCATCTCAGACAACATCATCCCACAGTGGGGGAAATCTAGTGCATGCTAGCTTTCCCTCTTGCACAAGAATGAGCTCATCTTGGACAACATCATCCCACCATGGGGGAAAGCTAGCATGTGCTAGATTTCCGTCTTGCACAAGCACAATCACATTTCGAAAAACATCATCTCACCATGAGGGAAAGATAACATGTGCTAGCTTTTCCTCTTGCATGAGTAGGAGCACATCTCAAACATCATCCCAACGATGGGGAAAGATAGCTCGTTCTAGCTTTCCCTCTTGGACAAGTAGGAATGCATCTCGAACAACATCATCCCACCATGGGGGAAATCTAGCACGTGTTAGCTTCCCCTCTTGCACTAGAACGATCTCATCTCAGAAGACATCATCCCACCATGGGGGAAAGCTAGTGCATGTTAGCTTTCCCTCTTACACAAGCACAACCTCATATCGAACAAAATCATCCCACCATGGGGGAAAGCTAGTGTGTTCTAGTTTTCCCTCTTGTACAAGCACAAGCTCATATCAGACAACATCATTCCACCATGGGGGAAAGCTAGTGCGTGCTAGCTTTCCCTCTTGCACAAGAATGAGCTCATCTCAGACAACTTCATCTCACCATGGGGGAAAGCTAGTGCATGTTATATTTTCCTCTTGCATAAGAACAAGCTCATATCGGACATCATCCCATCATGGGGAAAAGCTAGCATGTGATAGATTTCCCTCTTGCACAAGCACGAGCTCATCTCAGACAACATCATCCCCCCTTGGGGGAAAGCTAGTGCATGCTAGCTTTCCCTCTTGCACAAGCACGAGCTCATATCAAACAACATCATCCCACCATGGGGGAAAACTATCACATGCTAGCTTTCACTCTTGCACAAGCACGAGTTGATCTCGGACTACATCATCCCATTGTGGGGGAAAGCTAGCACGTGCTAGCTTTCCCTCTTGCAAAATAACGAGCTCATCTTAGACAACATCATCCCACCGTGGGGAAAAGCTAGTGCGTGCTAGTTTTCCCTCATCATCCCATCATGGGGGAAAGCTAGTGCATGCTAGCTTTCCCTTTTGCACAAGAAGGAGTTCATATTGGACAACATCATCCCATAGTGGTGGAAAGCTAACATGTGCTAGATTTACCTCTTACACAAGCCTAAGCTCATCTCGAACAACATCGTCCCACCATGGGGGAAAGATAGCATGTGCTAGATTTCCCTCTTGCACAAGCATGAGATCATCTCGAACAACATCATCCCACCATGGGGGAAAGCTAGCACGTGCTAGCTTTCCCTCTTTCCCAAGCACGAGCACATCTCAGACAACAACATCCCATTGTGGGTGAAACTAGCGCGTGCTAACTTTCCCTCTTGCATAAGCACAATCTCATCTCGAACAACATAATCCCGCCCTGGGGGAAAGATAGTGTGTGCTAGCTTTCCCTCTTTCACAAGCACAAGATCATCTCGGACAACATCATCCCAATGTGGGGGAAAGCTAGTGCATGCTAGCTTTCCCTCTTACACAAGTAGGAGTGAATCTTGGACAACATCATCCCACCTTGGGGGAAATCCAACGAGTGTTAGCTTTACCTCTTGCATAAGCAAAAGCTCATAATGGACAACATAATCCCACCGTGGATGAAAGATAGTGCGTGCTAGCTTTCCCTCTTGCACAAGGAGGACCATATCTTGAACAATATCCCAACGGCGGGAAAAGCTAGCGTGTACTAGCTTTCCCTCTTGCACAAGGAGGACCATATCTTGAACAACATCCCAACGATAGGGAAAGCTACCACATGCTAGCTTTCCCTCTTGCACAAGCAGGAGTTCATCTCAAATAATATCATCCCACCGTGGGGGAAATCTAGTGCATGCTAGGTTTCCCTCTTGGACAAGCAGGGGTGCATCTCTGAAAACATCATCCCACCATGGGGGGAAGCTACCGCATTCTAGCTTTCCCTCTTGTACAAGCAGGAGCACATCTCAAACAACATCATCCCACCATGGGGTAAAGATAGCATGTGCTAGCTTTCCCTCTTGCACAAGTTGGAGCTGATCTCGGAAAACATCATCTCACAGTGGGAGAAAGATGGCATGTTCTAGCTTTCCCTCTTGCACAAGCAGAAGCTCATCTCAGACAACATCATCCCATTGTGAGGTGAAGCTAGCGCATGCTAGCTTTCCCTCTTGCACAAGAATGAGCTCATCTTAGATAACATCATTCCATCATGGGGGAATGTTGGCACATGCTAGATTTCCCTCTTGCACAAACATGAGCTCATCTTGGACAACATCATCCCACTGTGGGGGAAAGCTGGTGCATTCTAGCTTTCCCTATTGCACAAGAAAGAGCTCATCTCAGACAACATCATCCCACCATGGCGGGAAGATGGCATGTGCTATATTTCCCTCTTGCACAAGCATGAGCTCATCCTGAACAACATCATCCCACCATGAGGGAAAGCTGGCATGTGCTAGCTTTCCCTCTTTCACAAGCACAAGCTCATATCGAACAACATCATCCCATCGTGGGGGGAATCTAGTGTATGCTATCCTTCCCTCTTGCACAAGCACGAGCTCATCTCAGACAACATCATCCCACCATGGAGGATAGCTAGTGTGTGCTAGATTTTCCTCTTTGTTGTCATGAGTGTACTTGGTGTCCCGACCTCCTCCAAGAATAACAAGTGTAGTGTACCCGGCCACCTTGGTACCTTCTAGGATGGCGGGGTACTGGGAAATTCCATCAATTTACTCTTGATTTCACCATTAACACAATCTACCTCTGATACTAAACAACAACACTTGTTTCATCATCCAACTTTACATGTGATGCAGGAGCATCACTACAAGCCAACAGCACGCCAGCTAGCTAGCTCATCAAGCGTGCATTCAATGGAAGGGGAGAGGTGCAACCCTCTCGATTTTGAAATTTGAATTTGTATTAAATGTTGTAAGGATGGAAAAGCCAAAAAGACATGCATATGCGCAGGCTTTAGACGTAGGTTTCCTTAAATAGTTGTAAGGCTAAGATCTAGATCTGATTCAGATCTAGACAACCATTCAATGTAAATTGAGTGTAAATTAATGAGAGTAGGTAGCTTGGAGGGAAGAGCTTGAGGAGCCCCTTTTGTAAAAAGATCTTCTGTGTA
>JASDQU010820011.1:40682-52457 GCA_032191745.1 Picea mariana
CTGGAAGCCTCTTATACCATGGGCCCCTCTCAACAAGTTTGATAATATGCATGTTGAACTAACGCTTCATCCTCCACTACCACTCCACTGCATGGTCTATACTACCAAAGATCCCTCTAGATATTAGAGAGAAAAATATGGCATTCATGGGGGATGTGATGAAATGTCTTTTCTACATGGCCCTTGTTTAGTGTTAAATGGGGATGTGATATAATGTCTTCTCTCCATTCCCCCCTATTCATATTAAGAATATTAAGGAGGGATGTTGAAAATAGTGGTGTAATCTTCACTTTTTTTCCATGATAGACTTTATATTGTAATCAATATTGTCACATCACATGGCTAAGTTCGAACCTTTACATGTAGGCTCAAAACCTCAATTAAGGAAAACACTCACTCTTGAGTTGTGTATAAATTCACCCAACTCTCATTTGTATTTTCACTCATTAAGTGATTCATTTTCATTCTTAAAAATGTTATTTCCCTAAAGGCACCTATCGAGCCGTGCACTCCCTTGTGTTTAGATTTATTTCTCCTTAACACAAGCTCATGCTCTTTCTTGGTTATTTTTCTTTCTCCTAAAATTACATTGCCCTATATCTAGTATATATTTTCTCTTATTAATTATGGTTTTCTATCTATTCCCTTCAATTTCCTCTATCTTCATTAAATCTCAACAAATACAACAAAGCATTGTGTGTGAAACATGGCAACAAAACATTGTGTATGAAGCATTGCAAGTTACAATATCCTATTGATATTTTTTAATCTATTTTTATTAGTTTTCCTATTGATAACAAGAAGTGATTCTTTCATTACAAGTAATACAAATGCATTTATCTTAGAGGACATAATGTCAAGGGTTTGATAATTGTTAGAACCCACCTTGATTTAGGCAAGGATTGTTAATGTGTAGCTTGAAACTCTTTGAATCCTAGGGCATGTCAAGGGTTTGATAATTGTTAGAACCCACCTTGATTTAGGCAAGGATTGTTAATGTGTAGCTTGGAACTCTTTGAATCTTGGGGTTGCAATTAGTTCAAATGTCATTACTAATTTTCCCTATCTCAAAAAAAAAAGAGAAAACATTGAACAACAACATGAATCTGCAACTAGAATCAACCCTACCAAAATGTATTTTAAATCTTTTATTCTCTGCTTCGACGCAAAGATGAAAAAAACCTCGGCATGCTCTCTCATATATATAGGGAATAAAACCCAAAAATATGAGAGTTATAATTTTGAACATGAAAGAAAAAATGTTAGACAAAAGAAATGAAACTTGCCAGACATCCTTTGCAATACTGATTTTCACTTATATGCATTGAACTTTTGCATTAGATCCATCCATTAGAAGGGTGTGGGAAATGGGAAATTTCTCGAGATAAAAGGGGTTAACGACCTCCATAACTAAAACCATGTAAAGAGTATATTCCTTTCAGGTAAGAGATTTGAACAGAAATGAAAAAAAAAACTGTGTGGTATTTTATGAAACATGAAGGTTTTTATATATATATATATATATATATATATATATATATATATATGAACAGAAATGAAAACCCATTGTGGTATTTTATGAAATATGGAGGTTGATGTGTATATATAAAAATCTAATTTTAAGTTAGACACCAAAACCAAATTGGTGTATGAGACCTTTTGTTTCTGGAACAACGGACCTACTCATGTGAAGCGATTTGATTACTAAAGTTCATGACTGATGGCAAAAAGAATTGACATGGTTTGTATATGACCTCTATCGTTGTTATGCATTGGATTTGACTCAATAACACTACTATCTGCAACCACTGGACGTGAAATTCCCCCATTCTCGTGGGGAACAAGCCACGGATTATCATCATTAATTTCCATTTGTTGTTGTTGTGGGTCAGCCACCTCAATAACAGTATTATGTGCAGTGTTTGAACCTAACTCTGAAATTTGTCCATCCCTATTAGATACAACACTCCCCACACTCTCTACAACGATTGTTGCCATGAGGAACCTGATAGTCCAAATCAAAGCAAGCATTCAATTAGTTAATATCAGATTTCGATTTTTTTTTAATCTAATTTATTGGCTTTCCTATTAGTGATAAGAGGAGATGATTTTTGAACTATAAGAATTGCAAATGCATTTATCTTACATTACCTAATGTCTATGGTTTGATTGTTTTTTAAGGAAACCACCCTGAGATGAGTAAGGCTTATCAATGTGTACAGTTAGGAATTGTTTGAATCTTGGGATTGCAATTTGTTTATATATTGTTACCAATATTCCATACATTAAAAAGATACATCAAACCCTAACATGAACCTTCATCTAGAACAAAGGTCTAGGGTTAGATTATTCTTTCAGGAACCCACCCTGAGTTGGGTAAGCATTATCAATGTGTGCACTTAGGAACATTTTGAATCTTGGGATTGCAACTTGTTCGGATGTTGTTAACAATATTTCATACATTTAAAAAAAACAACAAACCCTAACATGAACCTGCAACCTGAAGAAAGGTAACTAAAACATTGAACAGACTCATCAACGTAGTCCAATAAATCTTTTAGTCCCCACATAGAAATTACTAAAAAGTCCACTAAATATTTTAGTCCCTGCTTCAATGCAAAGGTAAACAAAAAATAATTATACATTTATTTATATACACAACTATGGAGTAAGAGGAAAGTTATAATTTTGAAGATGAAAGCAAAAATTTTCACAATGGAGATTCTGGAATTTTCCTCACATCCTTAGCAATACTGATTTTCCCAACATTCAATCTATTGGTTGGTTAAGAAGGGTATTGGTTGGTTAAGAAGGGTATGGGAGCTTGAAAATTTTATCTACATAAAAAAGGATTTAAATATTTTTATTTTTTATTTTTATAGAATTATATTATGTAATTTTGTTGAAATTAAAAAAATTATTGTTTAAATTGTATTTTTAAATATATAAATGGATTCATTGTATTGAAAAAAAAAATTTACACTTTTATTATACAATCCTCAATTCTAACTATTTTTCTAAATTTTTAACAAAATTTAAAAAATAGTAATAAAAATATACCAAAAACATTCAAAATTTAGAATGTTTTTGAAAATTTAGAATAAAATAATGGATAAAAAGGTTATGGATTCATTAACTAAAACCATGTACCCCATCTCCAAAAAGCGGTGAATTATTATCATTACTTTATATTTATAGTAGTGTTATGTCTGGATCTATTTCTGAAATTTGTCCAATCCACCCGGATACAACGCACCCCACATAAATCTGTCCATTTCTCCCGGATACAGCGCCCCACATTCTCATCAGGTACAACGTCACACCCTCGATGGAATTATGAATTTGTAGGCAAATAATATGCACATTCAATGGTACTCAATCACTGATTGGAATTATTAATTTGCACTTAAACAATATACATCTTGTTTAATGATATTTATGGTAAATTTTAGAATCTTCATGATACAAGTGGGTCACAAGAGAGGGCATCCATCTTCCTTTGCCAGTGAGCATGAAAATATATAGTATTGTAAACTACTATCGTAGTTCAGCTTAGTAGGGAGGGGTTTCTAATAAATAAATAACATGTTATTTTCGTTAGGTTGTTAATTAATAAAAAGTGAAACAATGTTTGTTAGTCAAGAATAAAAGTAACAAGTCTTTTGTTGTTGTTGTAAATAAAAATTTGTCGAGTATGATAAAAAGGGTGTCTTCTTGATGAAATACAAGGAATGGTCACTTACTTCTTATTTCTAGTGTTTTTCTCTTCATTCTTTGTGTATTTGTATTTGTGCAACATTGATTTCTTGTGTGTCAGTCTATTATGTTGCTCCATTTTTAATTTTGCGGATTGAATTGTGGATCAATCGGTATTAGTGCCTAGATCCAAGCCAACTTCTGCTCATCCATGGAATTCAAAAGAGAGACATCCAACAATTTTTTTTCCAAAGCCAGACGTCCTTCTCAAGACTTCTAGTGCACCCTCCTCAAGGCCTCCAACATGTTCATCTTTCACCATTCTCCACACGCCCTCTTCAGGGTATCGGGTGCCTTATCAGTGTGCTCAGGAGTTCAATGATTCTTAGTGCAACATCCAGTGACAGATCAACATCCATGGGGAATGAAAATTATGTCACCACGAAGAGAGTCATCTAAAGAGGATTCTACATCCACTACCACAAATCCAAATCAAGATTTAATGATGGCTCTCCAAGAGCTACTCCATCTGCAACAACACAAAGCTCCAACACCCATGCATCTCGATACGCGCTTCCAATTACTGAATTTTACATGCCAAATAAATGGTGAGAATGTTGACTCTTGGCTTCATAGTATTTCCACATACTTCAGTACATGTCTTGAGATGACAGAAGACATGAAGCTTCATTTCGTTGGTCTGCAACTAGAGGGAATTGCACAGACATGGTGGGACACTCAGCTGGAGAATTATTTTGGGTCATGGACAGAGGTGACCCAGTCGAGACACAGACACCACACATTACGACATGGGATGGATTCTGCTAGGCTTTGAGAGAGCACTTCTATCCACCGGGATATTGCTAGAACCTCCTCACCAGATGGTTACAACTTCGACAACTTGCCAATCAGTCCGTCTAGGGATACTCGACATCTTATGCAAACTGCACATCCATCTCCACATCACTGATTCGAAAGAGGTATTGATTGTCAAGTTCAATTCTGGCTTATTGCTAAGCATCCATCGTGAAGTAGATATGTTTTATAGTGCTTCCTTGGAAAAGGCTCTTCTCCAGGCCTTTGCCATGGAACGTAAGGTGGTACCTCGACTTTGTTCTCCTCAAGCTCGAGTTGAACCATCCACTCCTGGTAATTCTCCTACTCTCCCATCAACTTGACCATGGTCCTTCCCCACATCATCCCCTAATGTTCCCTGGTGTTCTTTCCATAAGACCAATTCACACTCTTTTTCCAACTAGCGCGCACTTAAGAATCTGTGCACCAACAAAAATTTGTTTTCTGAGATTGCTCTGACCGACTCCCCTGCAAATATTGAAGTAGTTTCCCCTGATAACCCTACTGAAGCAGATCCATCCCTCATTTTAATGACTGCCAATGAACCAGGAACATCTAGTGTTCCTCTCTTCACCCATAATTACTAGATCAAACATGAATTAGCCACCCTCATTTTGGACAATGTCATCCAAAAGAACCTCATCTCACAGGACTTGGTACACCACCTCCAACTACCCACTACTTCACATCGAGCCCCATACAAACTTGGTTGGGTACAAAAGAATGACCCTCGTCTCACAGTCTCTAGGTGTTGTGTGGTCACCTTCACCATTGGTTCGTTTTACGATACAGTCACATGTGATGTCTCCCCTTTGGATTATGCAAACTTATTACTCAACCTCCCCTACCAACTGGCCTAACACATTGTATACCATCCCAAACCCCACCAATATCATCTGCAATTGGACGTGCAAACCTATGTTCTCACATCATTTTCTTCTAAACCTACTCTGTCCCTTACCGACAAAGCAACAATCAAGCAAGTCAGTATCAATAAATGTGTCTCCTTGTGCTTAGTGCGCCCTGTTAAACCCAATAATTTTTCCACTCCTACACCTACGGACATGATCCCCTTGCGCAACGAATTTGTCGATGTATTCACGCAACCCAGAGGATTACCCTCATCTCGTTCTATTGAGCATTCCATTGAGCTCATACCAGGTGCATCCTTACCCAATGCCCCTTCCTACCGCCTTGTGCCTCAAGAAGCTTATGAAATTGAATGCCAAATTGGCCAACTTATGGAATCTAACTACATCAAGCCTTCATCATCACCCTGTGCATCCCCTTCCTTTATTATCCCCAAGAAAGAAAATTCTAAGTGACACCTCGTAACGAACTACCATGCCCTCAATAAAGCCATCATTAAAAACCAATATCCCCTTCCCCGGATCGAGGATTTGTTGGACCACCTACAAGGGGCTTTCTTGTTCACTAAGATGGAATTGACATCCAGGTATCATCAAGTCTGCATGTAGACAATAGACACATGGAATATAACCTTCAAGACCAAATTTGGGCTTTTCGAGTGGATGGTAATGCCATTCGGGCTGACAAATGCACTAGCCACATTCATGCAACTCATTAATGACATCTTCAAACCACACCTGGGTAAATTTGTCGTTATTTGTTTGGATTATATTTTGATCTTCAGTAACTCTTGGCAAGACCATTTGCAACATGTGCACATAGAGCTTGAATTACTGCGTGAGCATAATATGCAGGTGAAGGAAAATAAGTCCTTTGGACAAAATTTCATCCAGTACTTGGGATTCATAGAGGATACCTAAGGTGTATGTCCATATCTCTCGAGGGTGTAGGATTTGGCGCAATGTTCAACGCCATCCAACATGCATGAACTCAAAAGTTTCATGGGGGGAATCAATTTCTACAAGAAATTTGTCTCCCACTTATCACAACTGGCTCGACCTCTGCATCAACTGTCACATCAAGCAAATTTTATGTGGACTGTAGAGGTTGAGCATCATTTTATGAAATTGAAGACAACATTGTGTTCAACCCCTATTCTAATATTGTCAGACACAAATCAACCCTTTGAGATCGAGAAAGACGCCTCTCAATTCTCCATTGGGATTGTACTTAAACAAGGAGGTCATCTGGTAACATATCACTCCAAGACTCTTACAGAAGCCAAATTCAACTACAACACATACAACAAGGAATTTTATAGCTTGGTACAGGCACTCAAGCAATGGCGCCACTAGATTTTGGGTAAAGAGGCCATCCTGCATACCAACCATCATCTATTGATGTTCATCAACTCCAGGAGTAAGATGCAGGAACAACGCCATTTAGAGTGGGAAGCGTATCATCAACAATTTCACCTGGTTATTAAATATAAGAAAGGGACCTCCAATAAGATGGTGAACTTTTTAAGTCAACCCCCAATGCAGGGTCTACACATTTTAGAAGTGCATTGTGTAGCTTATGATGCATGGAAGGACATGTATGCTACATATCCATGTTTCGTCGAAGTTTGGTGTGCTTTGCAGCAACCTACTGTCATCAACCAGAGTCCCTTTCTAGACTACACCATCTGTGAAGGGTTTCTCTACAAACTCAATCAGCTATATGTGTCGCAGAGAAAAGATTGTCTCATTCTAATCCTAGAAGCACACACATCTTCTTGTGGCAGGAATTTCAACATAGCCAAAACCATCCTCAATCTCCAACACCATTTCCACTGACCCGCACTATCCAAACAAGTGGAAAAATTCATTCGTACTTGCTCCCTCTATTCAAAAAGTAAGCCATCTAACCATCTGCATGGTCTGTACCAACCTCTCCCAGTTGCTTCTCGTCCATGGGAATCCATTTCCATGGACTTTTTGAGTGGTCTCCCTACCACATTTCATAAGAATGATGTTATTTGGATCGTAGTTTTTCATTTCTATAAGATGGCTCTATTTATTCCTTGTCATAAAACTACCACTGATGTGCAAACCACCAACCTATTTTTCCATCTTTTGTGGCCCCATTTTAGCTTACCCAATAGTATCATTTTGGATCGTGACTCTAACTTCCTCAGTAACTTCTGTTGTACTCTATGGTCGTCCCTCAGATTCCAACTCCGTTTCTCCATCACATTTCACCCCCAAATGAACATCCAAACAAAGGTTGTCATCCGCACTCTAGTCCACTCTCTTCGCATCTACTTTGCCAAAAATAAGCAGTGGGACTCTTATCCGCATGTCATTCAACATAGTTATAACAAGGCCACCCACTCCTCAACATGTTTTTTACCTTTCGAGGTTTGTTTGAGATTTCAACCAAGTGTGCCCTCAAATTTACCACTCACTCTTACATCCCTAGGGTCTGCACCACAACAACAAGAGCAACAATCAATGCAGAGTTCCATCCACAACATTGCACAATGGCATTCCCAAGTAGCATAGGCATTGCAAGCAACACAAGAATGCACCAAGAAGAGGCATGATAAACAATGCACACCATTGGTTTTCTAGTGTGGTAATCGAGTGTGGCTATTACTGTACAAGCACCACTTACGAGGACAACATCATAAGGTCCACCCTTTGTGCTATGGTCCATACACTATGCTCAAAAGAAATGGCAAGAATGCCTATCGCCTGCACTTTCCACCACAACTCAAAATCCACGATGTGCTCAACGTCAACAATCTAAAGTTGTTCAAGCCACCACTCCTTGAGGAAACTATTACGATACATCATTTGGTGGAAAATATACCTGATTTTCGACCTCCTTTGCTTGCAAACATTATTCTAGACTATCGGACTCGCAACACTCGCCAACAAAAATATGTTTCTTACCTTGTGGATTGCAAGGGTCAGACACCTGCGCAAGCCAAGTGGTTGTCTCTAACAACATTGCAACGTTATTTCTCTCACTTTCTTGTGGAAGAAGGGATGCTTCCAGATCTAAACAGGGAGGAATTGGGCCATCAGAGAGGGCACCCATCTTCCTTCGCCAGTCAACACGAGGACATATAGTTGTTTCTATTGTAGACTTCCCTCGTGAGTCTAGCTGAGCAGGGCGGTTCCTAACAAATAAATAACATGTTATTTTCGTCAAGCAGTTAATTAATAAAAAGCGAAACAACACTTGTTAGTCAGAAATAAAAGAAACAAGTCTCTTCTTGTTGTTGTAAACAAAAAATTGTCTAGTTTGATAGAAAGGGTGTCTTCTTGTTGAAATAGAAGGAATGGTCACTTGTTTCTCACTTCCAGTGGTTTTCTCTTTCATTCTCTGCATATTTGTATTTGTGCGACATTTATTTCGTGTGTACCAGTCTACTATGTTGTTGCATTTTTTACTTTACATATTAAATGGCAGATCAACAAGGTTGGTTAATAACAAGATTAGAAGCCATTACAATAATCATGTTACTAGAAAAGATAACAATTATTCATTCCGACTATCAAAACTAAACCAATTCAATTAAAAATGATAAAATCACATATAAAAATTAATAATTTTAATTAAAAAAATTATATTATAATTATATGTCTCAAATATCTTGTGACTTTGAAAATTAAAACAAAGTCTTAAAAGTACCCACAAAATGTCTATGTAAACATCTCACTCTAAAAATATCTTCCACTTTCTTGTTCCACTTTTTGAACTTTTTTAATGGAAGCCTACTAAACTTTTTTAGATGGAAGCCTACTAAATAGATCTTGGATCTTGGTGAAGGTTGGGCGATTGTTGATCCGTTGTTTGAATGATTACTTTAATCGTTCAAGTGTTATAGAAGGAATTTAAACTTTCCGCTAAAGTCCGGGCTGATTTGGCTAATTCCCTAGTTGGAGAGGCTCGTTTGAAGGCCATATCGACGGAAGCTAAGGTGTTTTGAAATTTCTGTGGGCGTGAAGAGGCCGATCCATCGAAGTTTCTAGTGATCTAGCGTTACGATGATTATTCAATTCACATTACATTGGGTTTTCTATCCAGATTACTATTGATAACAAAATCGCCATATCTCATAGTTGTTAGGCGATCTCATATCTATGTGTTGGTGTCTCCTATTTCTTAAATTTCGGGACATCCAATGGGTCTGTAACAAAATCAACAATTGACGACTTTACTTCAGTTGGATTCTATTAATTTGCAATTGATTTAAGTACGGACAACTACCGTCGACTTAAAATCACGTAGTGGGGTCTGGCCCCATCTCCATCGTTCCACGTAACTAAAATAAATAAATAAATATCGACGATGCCCCAAAATTCGTCTATTGTTTATTTTATTTTTCAGAATAAAAATTTATATTAAAATGTAGAAACATGAGCTAATCTTATTCAATTCACATTATATTGGGTTTTCTATCCAGATTACTATTAACAACAAAATCGCCATATCTCGTAGTTATTAGGCGATCTCATATCTATGTGTTGGTGTCTCCTATTTCCTAATTCATTGTATTCATGAAAGACGGAAAGAGTCGCTTGATATAAATTCCTATCAGCTCACTGCGCTAGATAAATTTCAATGATGGTTTTAATTCTTAGTAAATATTTCAATGTAGAATTTACAGTTATCCGTGTGAAGAAAATGGCCTATCGACAAACTTGTGGTGCCACCTGGGCGTGGGTAAACGGGGTGCCACTTGGGCATTCTTATCTCCATTGCATATTCAGAGTATCCAACCGTAGTCTTAAATTTCGAGAAAATCAACAATTGACGACTTTACTTCTTACCAGTTGGATTCTATTAATTTGCAATTGATTTAAGTACAGACAACTACCGTCGACTTAGTAGTGGGGTCCGGCCCCACCTCCATCGTTCCACGCAACTAAAATAAATACCGACGATGCTTCAAAATTCGTCCATTGTTTATTTTATTTTTCAGAATGGAAATTTATATTAAAATGTAGAAACATGAGCTAATCTTACTAGTTATTAATATGCAAAATGTAAAATGTTTGGCCATAGTTTTGTATAAATATTCAAATTTTTAAGGATTTTGTATACTTTATACAAAATTTTGGCAATTTTAGAGGTAAAATAATTTTATTTTGTGAAATTGAGGCTAACCGTTTTTAGAAAAAATGGAAATTGCCCACTATATTTTTTGGAAAAAACATGGAAAATTAGCCCATTTGTTAAATTTCACCCTTAAAATCATCTATTTTGTTCTTATTGAATTGTTTTTAAATTGTTTAAAAACATGTTTTTTTATTTGTTTGGGATATATATTGTTTTTTTCCTATGTTGTTTGGGAAAGTTGGTAACGTGGACTAGTAGAAGTTTCCCCCAAATTTAAAGAAAACTTCATATATTAAAAAATATAAAAAATATTTTAGATTACAATGTAAAGAGATATTGATACATGACATTGTTTCTCATATTGCAACAACTACAATATTGAAATTACTAATTTAATTTGTGTTAATAATTATATGAATATATTTACTAATTGATGTGTGTGTGTGTTTATATAAAATATAATACATATATGTGTGTGTGTGTGTGTGCCTCGGGGGTCTTTCTGATTTTCTCGCATATGGCTGAAAGCTTCTAAGCTTGGGTGCTAGGGCCATAGGCCCTTTCCCTCTTCCGTCCCTTTCTCGTCCCCCCGTTTTTTCCCCTTCCTCTTTCCTCGGCCTCTTTCCAGGCACTTTCCCTTCCCCTGCCTTTTTCCATCTCCCAAAGAGGTCGCAGGCTTACAACTCCTCGCAACCTGAACCTCTCCCCCACTACTGTTCCCCCTTTTCCTATTATGTGGCATCTTTCTCCCTCCACGGCTTGGTCAACTACTATGGAAAACTACGACTACCTAGTAGACTACTCCCCGAACGCGACTGAATTCTTGCCTTGGACCTCACCACATGGCAGTCCACTCTTGCTTCTCGTCGACTCAGACCCCCCTGACCCAAACCTGTCGCAACCCTCCTTGAACAACTCTTTCACCAACCCTCTGGGGCTCCTCACTTACTCTTCTAGCTCTCTCCCACCTCCCCCACTTCGCTTAGAGGATTTTTCTACTCCATCTTCCTCGTTTCCCATCTCACCGACCCACCATCTCCTGACTCCTCCATTTTCTCCCTCGCTTTCTGATTACCTCCCCGAACCTCACTAGCACAACCCCTCCATGGCACTAGACCCCTGGGTGCCTCCCCCACTCATGAGCTCAAACCCCCTTCAACTCCCCCTACCCCGGAGCCCTCCCCAGAGGGATTTCTCCTCCAAATACCTGGTTTCCCCCCTTCCCATTTTTACCCAGAC
>JASDQU010820015.1:0-35088 GCA_032191745.1 Picea mariana
TTAAATTGTACTTGATACTGATTCACCCCCCTCTCAGTATCAACACTAGTTTACTTAGTCTTCTTGTGTTCACCCTAAATAGGTTTTAAGCAAGCTGTTGAGTTGTACATCTTCCTTCTTGGTTTCTTGATTGAATCCATGCGATCCGTAGTGGGCCACAGGTATTTTCCAGTCTTGTTTCAGTCTTTTTATCCTTTTTACTTGCTTTGAAAAAATAAAAATATTTACTTCAATTTTTTTCTTTAAAGCATTTAAAAAAAAAAGATTTTTCATTTCAGTTTGGTAAAGTAGTTAGAGTTGGTTATTTGCAAAAAGAAAAAAGAGTCTTTCTTTCAAGTTATTCTTGATTTCTTGAAACATAAGTTGCTTGTAGTCAAGCGAAAGCAAGTTTAAGGTTTTATTTAGAAAGATCTTGAAATGTTAGTTAAGAAAAGTTGAGTTTACAAAGAGTTAGTTACAAAGCTTTGATTTTAAATTCGAAGTAATTTTACTTTCAAGTGCTTCAATTTTCTCCTCCTTTTCGTCTCTTTATAACACCATTTGTTTCACTACCATACCTTGTGAGTAAATCAAGCCTTTAAAAAGAACGCTTAATCTGAAATACACTGCACTTTTTGTTTGTAGGGTTCACAAACTAGTTTAGTGTTTTAGGGCCTTGAATTAGGTTTGGAGAGAAAACTCTTCAAGGCTGTTAAATCAAACATTGGAGTATGAGTTAGGGAGTGCTTAAGTCTAGTGTCGTAAAAGTTATCTGGGACCCCCCTCTAACATAGGGGATAAACACGAGGTCGTGTGAGGAAAGGAAATGGAAATAATCCCTCCAAAGCAGGACTGAACGTAGTGGGGAACGTATATTGAGGGTATTTCTCGGGAATAATACCGATTTCATTTTCCTATGAAGTTTCATGGACCTCGAATCCATTTGATATCCTATGTTGTCTTCTGGACCATTTTATTTCGATACCCTTCATAGGCTTTATCCTTGTTATCCTGCTCATTACGATCCACTCGATTGTCGACTGTACCCGTCTGGTGACTGACTGCGAGTTGGCAACCTAGTTGCGCATATTCTAGGGACTTATATGGTTGATTGTGGGGGTATACCATAGTACCTGGGGAAGATGTCAAATTGTGCTTCGCAAAGTATACCCAAAGGGTGCTTCCGTGTTCAAGTTTCACTTACATCAGTTAGTTTCTCTAGTGTCGATTGGCGTAAGTCTCCTTCCTACTAGATAGTCGACTGCTTGATTTTTCTTTAGAAAAATTTTAGTGTGTGCTTGGTGTTCAAACGCTAGTTAAGACTTACTATGTCGGTTGATCATTTCACAAGGTGGAATATCAACATCTCTGCCAGTCGCGAAAGCTTCAGGGCCTGTCGTTGATTACATTGGAGCCACCTCTGCCACCATTACGACGAAGACTTGACCAAGAAGGGTCGTTCGAAGCGACTAGGATGTAGGAAACTGTGCCCGAGCCTGCTCCGCGAGGAGACTATTCAACTCTAGAGGAACATACCATTTCTGACCTTGAGGCAAAGGCCCTTAGGCCAACCAACCCTCTGATTACTGACTTGTCACCGCCAATCTTGATCTAGGTTGTCCCTCCTGAGGTGACACATTTTGAGTGCCAGCTAGTCCTATAAGTGGCAATGGAAGCGAATGTTTCTACTTCATCCAAGAGTCCTCATACTCCCTTTACGACTACTACTGCAGGGGGTATCTTACCTCCTCTCCCACCTTCACCAGTTCGGACCACAATGGTATTGACTCTTTCAAGTTTGGGCAATGGTCCAATACCGTTATCGGCTTCGACCACCACTCATTTTAATTAGAGTGCGACGGACCCTCCCTTCTCATATGGGATGCCTGGGTTTGAGTCAAACTCGGTTCTTAACTACTCCACCTTACATACCATGGGTTTGGGGGAAGGGATCTCGAATTCTCCTGTGAAAGGGTCAACCGAGGGCACTTATGTCCCCTTTAATGATATCCCTTACGGTGGGGGTCATTTACTGCCTCTGTCCCCTTCACTCAGTGGTGATTTTCAGCAGCCAATCAGGCCAAATGCTAATTATAGGTTGTTTGGTGCAAGCAGTTTAGGACCTTCATCTTATACAATGCTGGTGGAATCTATGCTGTCTCTTTGTTCGACGTGTTTGGGAACAACATGTTTTCTTTGGCTATTGGATCGGCTGGGGGCAACCCTGGTTTTGGGCAACAAATCCTAGTGTAGGGTACTATTCCTTCACAGGGAGCGGTGAATCAAATTTTCTCCACATAAGGTCTTTGGAATCATTGGCAGGGATCAGTTCCCTTGCAAGGGATGCTGATCGGGGGAAACCCCTTCCATTCTCAATGGAACCCAGGGAAAGGCTCTGTACTTATGCTCATCAGATGACTCGGGGAATCCCCTTCCAAAATCCTTGGAACACAATGAAGGGAGAAATACCCACACAAGCTATGTCGTTCAATTATGAGAGTCAGTCGATGATACCCCAACAGATGGAGTTTCCGTATGCTGGTCAAGGCCATGGTTTTTACCAGAACCTTGGCCAGCAGTCCAAATTTTCCTGGAAAACTGGTTCCAATCAAACTCTAGGACCCTCTTTCCTGTAAATAGTTCACAACCAAAACTAACGTTTCTGGCAACGCTACATCTACCAGACTTGTCGAGATTACTGAACGACCAATTTTTTCACGATTTTCATTGGCCCCCCATGCGGACTAATTTTCCCTCAGATATTCTGAAATTTGAAGGAAAGCCTAGCGAGGATCTAGGTGATCATGTGACAACTTTTCATTTATGGTGCTCATCAAACTCACTGAGGGACAACTCCATCCAGTTGCACCTTTTTCAACGCACTCTTATAGGGGGTGCTGTGAAATCGTATATTGAGATCGACCACTCAAGGTAATATTACTTCAACGACTTGGCGATGGTCTTCTTGAACCATTTCCAGTTACCTGTGAGATACGATGTTGGCACCGAATTGCTGGCCAACTTTGAGAAAACCAAGGCTGACCATACCTCTGATCATATTCGAGAATGACAGCGTCGAAAGAGATTAATTAAGGTCCAGGTCCCTCCTACTTTCTTGCTTGAGTGGTTCCTGAAGTCTTTGGTGCCCTACATATCGAAGGATGTAGAAAATTTTGGAGTGTTTTTAGAATAGGAAGTGATTATGAGAGAGCAACAACTTGAACTGATGTACTCTCAGTCCGACATGCTCTATGAGATTTTTCCAGATGTGCTGCGGTCTATTCTCGATAAGCCCAAGCAAAATTCTGGATCCCATGCCAATGTTATTGTGGGCTCAATGAAAAACAAGTCCACGAACCTGTTGTCGAATCAATTGCAACAATTGTCTATACAACAGATTGTGGCCAGCCAGACTCTGAGTTTGGCTATTCCCCCCACCCAGACGTAGGACGTACATAGTGTGCAGTCAAATAACCCTAAGGCCAACCAATAGCCTGAGGGAAATAAGAAACAACCGAAAAAGAAGGGTAAAGGGGATAAAAAGGCTACCAATAATGCTGACGGGGGAAAAACGGAGAAGAAGAAGTCGAAGTATCCGTGTAATCTTTGCATAGAATACCACCTGACTCATTTGTACCCTTGGCTTGCAGAAGATCAGAAACTATTGGCACAACAACAACCTGCTGTGCTGAAAAACCCTTTTCCACAAGGGAAAAACATGGTTGAGGATTCAACATCCTCGAGCACGACAGGGGGAAGTCAGGGACCCCCCACGCCTACTAACAATAACCTAACCGTGAATATTTACATCATGAATGCCAAAGCTAATATAGCGACCAAGGCTCAAGATTACGGAATGACGAAATCTGTCAAAAAGGGAAAAGAAGCCACGAACCCATTGACTCCTATCCAGATTGAGAAGGCGGTGGGAAAAATGATGACTCACATCCCAAAAGGTGCGTTTTAAAAGGCTTCTCATAATCCAAACGCAAGGGCTGCCCAAAACTACTCCGTTGTGGAATATTTGACATAGAAAAATTGTGTGATGTCTTCTTTGGAGGTCCTCTAGAGTTTCCCTTCACAGAGAAAATCTCTATTATACGCCTTGGGCTCGGTAGAGACTTGTAACCCGGGAGCGATCGGTTTTGATCCAACTGAATTAAAACCACATCTTCCTTACCACATTGCGTTTAAGATAGTAGTGGCTTATACCATGAAATATTTTACCTGGAACATTTTTCGTACAGTGGTTGATGAGGGCACCTCAACTTGCGTGATGTCATTGGCATGTTGGAAGGCCATAGGTCAGCCTGAGTTGTCTCTGTCACCTATGTTTCTTATGACGTTTGATGGTTGGTTGTTTAGACCACATGGGATCATTCCTTCTTTCCCTATGCAGTTGGGAGGAAACACTGTGTGTGTCGAAGTTGAAGTGGTCGATGCGCTTCTTGATTATAACCTGTTGTTAGGAAGAAGTTGGACTTATGTGATGCATGCAATGGTTTCTACGGTTTTTAGGGTCTTGTGTTTTCCGCACAAGGGCCATATTGTGACCATTGACTAATTGTCCTTCTCCCATCCCAACCCTTCATTGGGGGATTCCACGGTCCCGATCATTGATAATCTGTATCCCGACATTGTCAATTTAGGTGCTGGGTTGTTTCTTTTGTTCATGGGAACTTTCATTTACCCATCGCCTTCTGGCGATGTCAAGCTTATATCGGTTATTACCGAACAACCTAGGGATGCAATTCTACAAGTTTCATCATTTCGAACGAGATACTTTAATGATCCATGGACTTTATCTTCCCCATCGACTTCGATGGAAGGGACAGGGCATCCTGGCATGGCCATGCGCTTATCCACAGCTGAGGTTGCATACAATATTGTCCAGCAGACTTCGACCAACCCTAATCCGACTCCCCCACAGGAGTTATATCCAGTTCTCAAGCCTATTTGGCCTAAGGGTTCTCTTGCCACTCAAGATCCTTTAGACTTGGTATTTCCCTCTAACGAGGATATTATTGAGGCATTGACTGGTCCCGATAGACCTCAGGATGATCTACATCATAGATATTACTTCCTTCCTGAGTTGAGGAGAATAGAGGCAGGATAATTTGTTTCAACCGCGAATGGAGATAATTCTTATCCTATCAATCCTATGGATATGCACAGAGTTTATGCCGAGGGTAACATGGAAAGTATCGCTACAATGATTCCAATATATATCTCCAAAACCTCTGGCATTGTGGAGAATGTTTTCGTCAGAGCGGACAACTCCCTCGAAGAGATTCGAGATTACACTAAGTTATTCAAGGAATTTCGCGATGTATTTGCCTGGTCTTGTGAGGAAATTCTAGGCATTGACCCACAAATTGTCGAGCATGAAATTACAACTTATCCTAATGCCAAGTTGGTTCGACAGAAGCTTCATTCGGTAAATCCTTGAAAAGCAACAGGAATTAAGGCAGAAGTAGAAAATCGCTCAAAGCCAATTTTATATACCCTGTACAGTTGACGGAATGGGTGTCAAACCCGGTTCCGGTTAACAAGAAACAGGGTATGATTCGCGTGTGCATGGAATTCCATGATTTGAATAAGACCTATATAAAAGACAACTTTCCCACCCCGTTCATTGATCATATTTTCGATGAGTGTGTTGGTTGTGAGGTATTTCATTCATGGATGGTTTCTTGGGATACAATAAGATTCAAATCAAACCCGAGGACCAACATAAAACAACTTTTATTTGTCCTTGGGGCACGTTCGTGTATCGTAAGATGAATTTTGGCATGAAGAATGATAGAGATATCTTTTAGTGGGCCATGTCGTTTTATTTTCACGACCTTAGACACATAGTCGAGGTGTACCTTGATGATCTAGCATCACGCTCTCGCAAGAGATCTGATCATCCCACTCATCTTCGACTAATCTTTGAACGATGTCTCTACTATCAGATTCACTTGAATCCTAACAAGTGCAATTTCTGTGTGATGTTAGGTCATCTCTTAGGTTTTATTGTTTCGACAACATGGATCAAGGTCGATTCTCTCAAGGTAGAGGTGATAGTTCAATTTCCTCCCCCCGTGCATGATACCCCAGCTTCAGAGCTTACAGGGGAAAGAAAATTGTCTTCGAAATTTTGTCTCAAATTACGTTGAGATCACTAAAGGGTTTATGCGTCTCTTGAAAAAGGGAGTCCCATTTTGTTTGGATGAAGCCACTCAGTGCTCCTTTAAAGTGTTGAAACGCGCCCTGACGTCTTTGCCTCTGCTTCGGCCTCCCGATTATAACATATATTTCTTGTTGTACTTGGCTGCTGCAGAGTCAACCATCAGAATGGTATTGGTTCAAGAGGTCGATCTGCTCGAAGAGCATGTTATATATTACCTTAGCCGAGGCTTGGTTGGGTTGAAACTCAACTATTTTCACGTTGAGAATCTTTCTTTGGAGGCAGTTCATGCTGTCCAATGGTTCCATTACTACATTTTTCTTTGCAAGACCACTGTCATTGCCGTTATGAATCCTTTACAATATGTGTTAACACGACAAGTCATTGGAGAAAATATTAGTAGGTGGATATTCATCTTACAGGATTTCGACTTGGATTTTGTTTCTGCAAAATCCAAAAAGTCATTGGTCTTTGCTGAACTTATTTCAGAACTTCTGGTCGAGTCTAGTGATATCATGCCCGAAGAATCACCTATCAAAGGAGATCATTTTCTAATTGCATCTTTAGACCCTTGGTATGGAGATATACTAGTCTATCTCTAGACTTTGAAGTACCCCACTTCTTCTTCCCATGATAAGCATTAATGCATTTGATAACAGACACAAAACTATCTTATACTCAATGAAACTTTGTATTGTCGAGGCATGGATTGCATTCTTCACCGATTCCTTATCCATGAAGAAGTAGATCTCATTTTGAATGACTGTACACTGGAGCATGTGGCGATCATTTGTCTGGGTTGGCAACAACCCAAAAAATTCTATGTGCAGGCTACTTCTGGCCCTCGTTAATCAAGGATTGTCTTGAGGCGGTAAAAAAGTGCCACCCGTGCCAAATCTTATGTCGAAAGATGTGGGCACATCCTTCTCTCATGTTTCCTGTCATAACTGTTGGTCCTTTCACCAAGTGGGGGATTGATTTCCCTACATGTCACCCAGATTTAGCCAGGGGGTATCGTTACATCATCGTAGCAGTAGACTACTTCACGAATTGGGTTGAGGCTATGTCAACATTTAACAATGATGGCGAAACAATGACTCTTTTCATTTTTAATCAGATAGTAGCAAGGTTTGGCATCCCGAAAGAGATTTTCAATGACCATGGTAGTCACTTCCAAAACAAAATGATGACTTAGTTAATGTCAAATCTCGGGTTCATAAAATAACATTCGTCACCTTATTACCCGCAAGAGAATGGTTAGGTTGAAGCTGTGAATAAGTCTCTCAAGACTATTCTTCAGCGGATGATCAATTCTACCAAGTCAAATTGGAATTTGATGTTGTACTTAGCATTGTGGGCCTACCAAATGCCTTTGAATATTTCCACTGATTTTTCACCTTTTCAACTCATATATGGGCTGGAAGCAGTCTTATCTATTGGGTGTCAGATTCCTTCTTTAAATTTGGCAGTGGAATTACTGTCGAAAACTTCACTGCTTGAGGAATGCCTACTATATCTCAAGCAACTTGATGAGCAACATCGTGATGCCACCTCATCCAATGAGGCTCGTAAGAAATGAGTCAAGGGTCAGTACGATCAGTTCGTTCATCCTTTGATTTTCTCCAAAGGCATTCTTGTCTTGGTCTATGATCAAGACAAAGATCCCATAGGGGCAGGCAAGTTCAAACCCATGTGGTTTAGAGCATTCATTGTGAAAGAGTTCTTGAAGAAGGGCACTTACCGTCTGGTTGATTTTGAAGGAAATTCCTTGGAGGAGCCTAGAAATGGGCTCTACCTCAAGAAGTATTACTCTTAGGTTGGTCACCTGGGTGAGTTCTTGTACATGTGTATAACTTCTTAAGAAATTCTTTTCTATTTTGTTTTGTGGACGTGTAGTTATTTATGTCTTATCTTTCACTGTGGAAGATGTCAAGTGAATCAGAGGTGTATTTTGGGTTCATGGATGATGCTAGCCGACACACTCGGAGGCTTGCTTCCACATCTTGGGTGATTTTCACACCTGGAGGCTAGTTTCTATCTTCTAGAGGTATTTGTCTCGGTGATGCTACAAACAATGTTGTCGAGTACAATGTAGTGATAGATTTGCTTCATGACGCTTTGTCACATGGAATTTCTCACCTCCGGGTCTACCTAGATGCTAAGCTAGTTGTGTCCTAGTTAAATGGATTTTACCATGTTTATGATCCCACTTTGCACCGACGTTTCCTTAGGGTACGTCTCTTAGAACGATCTTTCTATTACATTACGTATATCCATGTTCCTAGGAGATTTAATCATATGACAAATACTCTAGCTAATCAAATATTAGATTGGCATGTTGCACTCACATAAAAAGAAAAGCACACACATACACATGTACATACATTTGTAAAAGATGTAATCCATAAAAAAAAAAAAATGTAAATATATATATCAAAAAGTGTGATGAGTACATATGTGGGCACAGACGCCTAAACAAATAGTGTTTAGTATACATAGATGGGCTTATGGCCTCAAAAAATACATATACAAAAGGTGCCCTCGACACATAAAAGGTCTATCCTATCTAAGCTCGGGGTCTATTGGCCCTTCCATAATGCACAATGATGTTGGACAAAGGCCGGAATAACTAGATCCATGTTCGTGGCATCCCTACTACATGAGGCTGCATAGAAGTGGGGAGATCCTCGATCTCAACCATAGGTATGATGCAAGTGAGCATAGTGAGGTTGCGCTCCACTAGTCTCAAAACTCTCTCAACCTCTCTGGCTGGGGGGGCCCTACAGCTGCTGGTCCTGCCTCTGGTCGAGGACATCACCGAGTCCTCATGAAGTCCGCTAGGCACACTGGTCCCACATATGTACATAGCAGATACACATGATTTAGTACTCTATACACATATGAAAATGATATATATAAACAATTAAAAATTAAATAAATTTAAAATAATGTTGCCTATCTCACCTCGCTCCTCACCGGGAGGCATGGGCATGCCTGGATCTCTGGAGAATTTGATCCTGACGTAAGGGTAGTCCTCAATTGCCGAAATCTTTTGTGCCCACGAGTCATAGAACTTGTCATCAAAGGCCTCTATGGTCCTACCTCCCCCTGTCATGGAAGCAATGTTTCCCACCTGCATATCGTTGGGAAGGAGGCCACATGCCCTCATACTGTCTCTCTGGGACTGAGACTAGGTACCCTCTCGAACAAAAAGGAACATAAAATAATACTAAACCCAAAGTTCTTGTTGGTACGCTACCGACACTCTATCAGTTGTCTCTTCATGCACATAAGCATGGTCGTGCTCCAATAAAAAATGTGTTCCTCTTGACACTGAATGACACAGTGCATGTGTGCCTGAGAGGCCTGATGTAGTGATGCAGATCCATTAATCCACCCAATCAACAATAAGATCACTTGCAGAGTCAAACTAGTGATATTTTGAATCGACACCTGAGAACCTACCTTCTTAGTTTCGGCCTCATAGTACATCCGGATATAATTCTCAATGTTGAAAGGCCCAGGGGGAAATTTCCTCAGATTGAATGGTTCCCCTCTCCTCGAGAGGCTAGTCAGGAATTAAATGTCCTCTGTTGTAGAGGTCAATGACTTACCCTCTATCATGAATGCCTCTGCATCTAGGTGCCAATAATCCATAAGAGCGTTAAGTAATCTGGGTTGTGCCCTCATAAACAGACACTGGAAGAACTTCCATAGCCCACACTGTTTTAGTGCGATGATGGTTGTAGGGTCCTGTTTGACCAAAATGTCAATATCCTCGTGCTCCCTCTCCCTCCAGTGGACATACATCCTGTTCCATGGAAAAATGGAGGAATTTTAGTACTTTCATTTTTATTTTTTTCAAGCTTGCAAAGGTGTACACGGGCTGTATTGGCCATAGTCGTGTATGTACATGGGCATATTGTTTTCTTCTCGAGTACATATGTGGTTTGTCCTTGGACAACCCGCGTACACGCAGGGTTTCTCTTTTTAGGAGAGCACGCCCCTCAAAAACTAAAATAAATGAAAAATTGAAGTATTGAAATGTAAGAGAGATGATTTTGTACTTACTTGGTCCAAGTAGAAGTGTGTTTCATCCATTGAAGCTCCCAGAATCAACTCTTTTAGCGAAGGGTTTTTTTCTCCTTTTGGTTAATTTTCGAATTGCAATGGTAATAATGAGTTGTCAGCTTCTATTTATAGACTTTTTTGTCCTTTTTTGCCACTTTTTGAACCCCTTTGTCATTTTTCCTGGTTTGGTGATCACTTGATTCCGATTCTAAGTTTCTTATTGGACGTTCCAATATTCTTTTCCTTTTGGTTTGGTAATATTTTTGGAGATGGGTCACTTTTGGTATCCTTTGGTAAAATTCGCTTTTTCCAACTTTTTGCATATAAGTTAGGATTTCATCTCCACTTTCTGCATCTCGTTGTCTTTTCCGATTTTCCATAGGATCGACCCCACCAAAGTGTGACACAGAACCTTCATTGTTTATCTAGAAGTGTCATAATTAGGTGGTAGAAATTACCTTTACATGGATGTCCTAGGTAGAGCCTTCATGTATTTTGGCATCCATGCTGTCAGTAATAACTATAGGCTCGGGAGTCCTTGTTAGTCCTATCATGATTACAAGATTAAGACTCATTCGTCTGATGCACCATCATTCTTGGCCTCACCCTCGGGACTCCCAAATGAGAATGCTTTGTTTTCTTTCAAGCTCACTTTAAAATTTGAAAGAAACATCCGACGAGACTTCATTTATTCTTTTTGATATTGTCTGGATTAATTGAGAAAAGTATCCCCCTGGAGTCTTCTTTAATCCCTTTTTAGACTCTCTAAACATGAAAATACTGTCGAGCGATCTTGTTGCCCTTCATGCTCGCCAAACTCAAATTTGAAGGCACATATATTCGGTAGTAGTTTGCCCATTTTTCGGTCCAGACGGATAATTGCACGATTAAAGGTATGCTCTAGGAACTTCGGTTCGCTATAAGAGTATTCTCAGGTGGAATTTTAACCCTTTTTCGGGCCCGAGGGACTAAATCTTTGAAAAAGGAACATTCTCCTTGGTTTTGGTTTATCACCTTTTTCAGGCCTTGGAGATTACTTACGAAAAAGGAACCCCCACAGAGTCCATAGTTAAGCTCTTTTCAGACTCCCTAAAATTGAAAAAATCACCGAGTGACCTTGTTCCTACACACTTGTTATATTGGTCTAGAAGAACATCTACTGGCATGAGTTTAACCCTTTTTCCAGAGTGTAGATTATAGCAGAAAAAGGTACACATCGGGAGATTCATCTCGCCAGGAGAGTTCTCCTTAGTTTCTTTTATACCTTTTCAGTCTAAGGAGACTAAACTCAGAAAAAGGTTGTGAGTCCATAGTTAATCTCTTTTCAGAATCCTTAAAATTGAAAAGATTTCCGAGTGATCTTGTCTTTGTCACACTCGTTAAAATGGTTTTGAATAGACATATTTTTCGGTGCAAGTTTAACCTTTTTCGAATCAACTGGAATATCTCCAAAAAAGGTACTCCCTGGAGTCTTCTTTTACGTTTTTTCAGACTCTCTAAACGTGAAAAAACTACCAAGCTTACCTTCTCTGGGCTCATAAAAATTACATAGAAGGGGTATCATTGTGTCTTTCTTAATCACATTTTCATCTTTGCATCTTTGGCCTAATGCTGGCTCCATGTTTCTCTCAACTGAACCTTTGAAGCATGCCTTATACAAAAGCCTTGTATCACTTCCTGCCTCTGCGACCTGACACCTTGACCCATGGAGGAATTTTCCCCTAGTGTCCTTTTCCTGCACATGTCTCCTTGCTCTAAGCATTAATATGTTCCTTGCACTTGGATTTAGTATGCTTGCTTGTGACACTCGTTCCTCCTTTGTAACATAGCATTATTTTATCCTTTTTCAAGCTCTTAAAAAATTGAAAAAGACAAAAAAATAAAATATTCCAAAAAGAGGGGACGAGAAATATATATTCGTTTTTCAGCAGCATAGAGAGTCACCCTTGGAAAAATCACATCCTTCCATTTGTTCGTCAAGTGTTGGGATCTAGTATGACCTTAGGAAGCTGTTCTCACGACATAGAGTTGTGCCCTCCTACATTTGGTTACTCTTCAAAACACATGGAGATTTTGTGTTGCCTCCTACATCGTGAACTTATGTCAATGTCATGCAGCCTGAGTCTGATCATCTTTCGTGATTTTTTCCAAGGGAAGTTTCACTCAACCTGAGTCAACATTTCTACATTTTGTCTCTTTCCCTTCATGAGTCAACCATCTCAAGAGTCCAGTCAAGTACAGATTCAAAATCACCGAAGTTCTCTGATCGATCATCGAGATCCTCATGTATTTTCCTGAGGAGCCGTCAAAGACCTCAAAGTAGTGAGTTATACAGTCCCATTTTAATCCTACCCGAGTTTTGAATATCTTGAAGTTGTTGCTTGAGCTATGAATACCTCATCTCCAACCATCAGGCATCACTAGCTTCTTGAAGATGGATACTGTACTGTATATCTTCGATTAGTTTTGAGATGTAGATCCGCCATGTATTGCTCGTGGCTACACTTTATATAGTTATATGACATGGATCTACAGTGTATTTGATTGGAAACCATGATTTGGTTCATCTCGAGCATGGGTATGCCCGCCTCAGAAAGATATTTGTTGTTTTGCAGATGGCACCTCTCGAAATTTGGTCCCAGGTTCACTCGATTTCGTAAATTGGTGAAGATATTGTAAAGTATTTCAGCCACCAATTTCTCTTCTGAACTCACACATTAGGGGGCATCTGTTATATCCCTAAAATTCCCTACTCATGCATACATGGCCTTGGCCCTCTTACTTGCATATTTTTCCAAAGAATCGTTGAGAAGCTCTTCTTAAAAAACCATTTTTTGGAAGATGTACGTGCCCTATACCATTACAGACCATGTACATATGATTGCTGCACCACTATAACTAGTGTACATACGCTTTCTGCACCATTACAACCTGTGTATGCTTGCAAAAGTTGCAAAAATTAAAAAGTGGCAAGGAATTCGTTGAAATTCATGGGCTATTGGTAGTTTCCCAACTAATCCACCTACTATATCCCATCACCCAACCGAATAACCATCCTTTTTTCATATAAAAGGAGGTTTTGGGGTCTCATTTCACATCCAAGCATAAGAACCATGAAAATTTGCCCCATTTCACTTCCCCTCCTTGTCCAAGATTTTGTTGCCTTTGTAAGATATTGCCTCAACATTTCCTCATCAACCCCTTCTTCCTCCATTCAACCCATTCCCTTCCATTGAGGTGATCAGAAGTTTGAGAGAAGAATTCCATTCAAGGTGCACTTGGAGCATGGTAAAGAGGATCCCAGACCAGGTTCGCGGAATGGTGGCCGACACAGAATGTAAGTTGTAATATTTGTATGATGAATAAAAGAACAACATTTTCCTGTCCCAAATGATGGTGTTTTGAGTATTTTAATTGATTTATACTTAGTATCTAATATCTAACCCTAAATCATGAATAGAATAGCATGATTGTAGTCCTTGTTTTCCTATCTTTGGATGTAGGTCATCCTTGGGAGGACACTTGCAGTCATTGGAACTACCAAGCTTGCGGAGATCATCACCAGACGTGGGATCAAAGGTATAATTACCCGATCTATTCTCTTATTTTATTTCGTTACATTAGTTTTTGTATGTTTGGGGTAGAATATAAAATTGATTTAATTTTAGACGGTTATTCGCTCTATCTACATCTTGAACCCTGGTGTAGTTAAAGGGGGGTTTTTCCTGCTAGCAATAATCTTGGCCTATTCCCATACTTCTGTCTCATTTAATTTACACATGAATGTTTATGCATGTTTCATTTAGTTAGATTTACTTTTATCTACTTTTTGCAAGTAGTAGAAGAGGAATGTCATTCTATCTAAGTGCAGGGAGATCATGTTCAAGATAGGACTGGATCCAATGCTGGAGAAACAAGGAGCAGCGAGGACAACCTTTGAAAAAGGTGTGCTCTTACTTTTTTTTAAATCTTCTCATTTTCATGCGTGAATAGAAAAGAGAAAGGGATGTTAGTGTCCAGTTTCTATATTTTGTCTTAGCTGAAGAAAACCTAGCTAAGGGGAGCTTAACCTGTCCGCAGGGTAATATTTCTCACAACAAAATTTGGCGACCATACTAGGGAACATATGTTTCCTTGATTCTTAGCCATTTTTTTTTGCGTTGCTTGAGTGAATTATTTATTTTTGAACTATTCTTTGTTTTCCTCTTCTTTAGGAAGTTTACAGAGTTCATAGCCTATTCCTTGTTGAATCTGGGATGAGTTGTTGAATCTGGGATGTGTTTTAGTATGTTTGAGTCATTTTCAGACACTAACACTCCTCTACAATGGCCTATAGAGAGTTAGTTTCCTAAACTAACTCTCCTTGTCAATATTTTAGGGAGTGTTACCCCTTGCAGTGACACTCCCTGTTGGTCTTCTGGGGGCGTTAGTCTCCTTCCAGAGACAATTTTAGGCCTTTTTTGACTCTGTTTCTCAGGTTTTTTGCCTCAAAATTTTGTCTCAAGGTATTGTATGATTGGTTAGGACATTTTTTGATTGTAAAGATTGTATTTATCACTCTTTTATTCCTATTTTAAAGTGTTATCTCTAATTAAGTTATGAAAAGGTCATAAAATGTTCAAGGTTGATATGATCCTTGATTGCAGTTTTGATTGTCAGAAGTTTCAATTTTTGTTGTTTGTACATCATCAGACTCCTATCATTTACATTCCAAAATATTTTAGGCCCTTTACTTGTCCGTTTTGAAAGTCTCTTTCATTAACTTGGGGATAATACAAAGTGCATCAAGCCCTATATTTGAGTTCACTTTTTTGGCAATTGTTGATCCATTAAGTGAATTATGAAGTTTTCAGGGTCTTTTGCAATATCAATTAATCTGGAATATTTTGGTTTTTAAGGATTTTAAGAATGATTGCTTTCTTTCAAAATGTTTGATTGACCAAGTGCTAGAAGTCATTTCTACACTTGATTCTTTCAATTTTTATATTAAGCTTGTGAGTGCATCTTTGTTTGGAATTTCTTTTTGCTTCGTGTTATTTTCTAACTTAGCTTTCAAATATTTTATTTCAATTGAAAGTAAAGAAACATAAAGAGAATTGAATTTAATTGATTTCATTGCATTTAGAACCAAACGAAAAGGAATTTTGCATTCTAGTTTTTGGGTGGTGCATTTTTGAACTTGCATTTTAAAGAAAATTAAATTGCATTCAAAGAGTGGTTTATGTTTCTTTCTTTGAAAGTTGTAATTTTTTCTTTGCTTGAAACCTCTTTCTCCTTTATATAAATAGCCTTCATCGAAAGTTAAAGATTTCATTGCATTCATATTTTCTTTGAAGTCTTCTTGGAGTCAAGTGTCACACATCATAGTCAAGTTGCGTTCAAAATTCTTTTTGAGTAACAAAAAATCATAAAAGGAACAAATTCCTAATCTAAAATCAAGTAGACCTTTTATTTATTAGAAAACTATCACAATTCTAGGATTTGAGGGCCTTGGTTGTAGGGTGGAGAGTAAATTCTCTAAGGCCACTTAAACAAAATTGTAGAATACTAGAGAGTGTTGAAATCCATGTAGTAACAAATGACATTTTTTGGGAGAGCTCCTCTTACATGATAATTAAGCATGAAGTCAAGCAAAGAAAAGGTTTGATATCTCGCCTCTTTTGTTTTCCTAGTGGGACTACAACAATTTTTGGAGCTTTGAAGAGTAGCAAGTCCCAGGGGTGATACCACTTCTTCATAGTATTTGGGTCATGGATTTGTGTCCACCATTCCCAATTCCATTTTCTTAGTCTTGACTATCGACTGGTTACCTTCCCAATCATCCTTTGTGAAATTGGTAAACATAGTTTATTTTCCTAGGATTCTACACGGGTGACTGCAAGGGGGGTTCCTTCTTCAGAAGGTTCCTTGTGGTACCTGAGGTAGATGTCGCATCAAAATTTTATTACCCCGAGGGTGGCCCCATGAAGTGAGGGTTACTTGCACTAGGAAGGGATGTTACGTGGAGGTTATGGTAACTGCTTCTCATATCTTCGTTGATGGCCTCATCTCCCATCTCCGGAAGATACCTACTTCCTTTGTTTTTTTTCTCTTATATTATAAGAAATTTGGTAGTGTGTGCTATTTGATTTATCATACCCTAGGTTGATTCTGTGTCTATGATGTCAGTTCCTAGAACTCCCAACGAAGAGAACCCTTCTCCCCGGGAACCTTTTTTTTTCCTTCTTTTGGAAACGTTGGTCCTCCTTATATTTCCACGTTGAGTCTTCCCATATTCAATATCGGGTTATTGATATGTTTTTTTTCCACTTCAGTGATCCCAAATGTTCCTAATGCTTCGCATGCAATCCCTCCACTTGAATAACATCAACCTCATGTCGACCCTTTTCCTTCTTCACCCATCGCGTCTTGTTCCCTTTCTTCCTCCTCACCTAGTGGAAGTACTAATGCTACTAACTAGGAGGATAAGAAGAAGAATAAAAGGAAGATTAAGAAGAATAAAAATAAGTAAGGGGGAAATCAACCAGATACTGTTAATCATGCTGGGAGTGTTGATGATATTGAAAATCCTACGAAGACAACTCACAAGCCAAAATTCCCTTGTAGGATTTGTAAGGGTGACCACCTTCTTAAGGATTTCCCTGGGCTTCCCAATATCTTAGAAGTGTGGTCTATGGGTTCCCAACAACCCATGTCGCCTGTCACTTCCATTCATGTTCGTGACGACCCATCAACTATTGATATTAAGGTTGAAAGTAAGAAAGGTAGAGTGAAGTTTCCTTGTAGGTTATGTGAAAGAAGTAATCAATATTACCTTTTCCCTCATATGGATGAGGCTTCATGTTTGTTGGAAGAGATTATTGTTTCCAATCAAGAACTTGAAACTGGTTACCATAATATTTCTACCAACCAACCATTGGTTGATAGACTGGTTGATCTAGTTAATCAAGTGGTCGATCCGTTTTCATCATCGGTGGATCCCACTCTTTCCCCCTTGGAGAGTGAAGTTCAAGTGGTCAACCCTGTTACACATTATTTTTGTCACCCCAGTCATCACTTGACAACATGTGTCAATGTTCCCTAAAAATATTAAAAGAAGACTTTCTCCATGGGAAAAGTGATTTTCTTTCCTCTCTAAAAAACCATATAAAGGAAGGTCGTCACAACCTTCTATATACATGGGGTGTGATGATGCCTGATCGTCACACTCTGCCATAAACCTGGACTATGATGTCGTCGCATGCTGCTTGTGCATAGGGTGCAGTGATGCTTAAAGCATGAGAAAGGTCAAATTTCATGAATGTTCTAGAAGGGGATCTTCTAGAAGATGAGGTGGCCTCCGATCGGTTTGGATCTTACTCACTTCTCTAATTTGGTGGGATCATCCTAATCTCCTCATCCATCTCTCTTTCACACTATATAAAGAGGGCTCTCTCATGGAAAAGGCTAAGGTTGAATAGGCTAAGATTTGTATGGAGATTTCTACTTCAGATTATACTTGAGAGGTTTGCTTTAGTTCTTCAAATCAGATTGTGGATCTTCTTCATTCAAGGCATTTGAGCAAAGGAGTGTGTGGTGAAGCAAAGAGCCATAGAAAGAGGACGTTGCAACATCAAGGCACGGGTTGTATTCTCCACTTTCTATTCACTTAATACAATAATGCACTTCTTCCCTATAAAATCATCTTGTCTTCTATTGTATAATTCCTTGATCATATACATAGACTTCATTAGAATACATATATATTTCTTTTCCCTCCTTGTTGGTTTGTGATTCTTGGACATGCTTACTATTCTACAAACCCAAGGAAGGAGATACATGGACGACACTAGTGAGGATCAAGCGTCGTTTAAAAGGTATGTCACTTGTACTTCATTAAACTAGTTCATATGATAATGAAGTTTAAGGCGAAGTGTGCATTCTGTTCTGTTTTGTTCTAGTTTCCTATGGGATCGAGGGAGTTCTATTTTTGTTTGCACTTACCGATTAATATGATAACAAAATTGGTGAGCATACTTAGGATACAAATTTATTTTGGTTTTTTGCCTCTTATTTTCTTTTATCCTGCCTTCTTTTGGTTAACTTCATTCTCTAAGTTTGTGGGTGATCCATCTAGACTCGCTGGGTATGAAAGTTCAATAATAATTTTTGTTTTTCCTTCCATTTTCCTTTAGTTACAGAGATCATCGCACTGTACTATATAGATGGACTGCGATGATCCTCTGATGTCACACTCTACAGGTGCAGACCAGTGTGACAACATCGCACTGTACCCTATTGGTAGCATGCAATGACCCTAGATCATCGCACTGTGCTCCACTGCAGCCCGCGACGATTCCTGTAGGAATTGTTGGAGGTAGCCAATTTTTCTTTTTTCACCCAATTTTTCCTCAATTGCCTGGGATGAACTTCTGATACCAGTGATTGATTGATTTATAAGTTTGAATCTTGCATTTGATTGATTTTCGGAAGTTGAAAGTTTTCATTTTAAATTTTGCAAGTTTTTATTTTGATTCTTGTCACAAGGGTATAATCTCTAGATCTCGGTCCTGAGTGCTTGTTTGACAAAGAGTCCTTGATTTATTTGAAGTTTTGGATTGTTTTTACTTTCCAAATTGTTTTTTTATTGAGAGACATATTTGTTTTGCATTTTACAAAAGGATTTCCTATCATTTCATTTTTGCCTACATTATAATTTTGATTTGGGAATCGTGTTGGGAGTTTGTTAATTTTCTTGAGTTACATTTTATTTTATTCAATACGTCTCTGATCTGATTTGAGAAAGAAAGAACTGAAGTAATTTATTTTTTTTAGTAATTGTTCACAATTAAATTATTGCATTCAAAATATTTGTTAAAAGAGAAAATTGGAAAATTTTGTAACTTTTGGTTTTTTGGAATTTTGTTCATTCAAAAATTGAGAAATTGCATTTCGTAGCTTTTTTAGTTTCAAGAGATACCTTATCCCTACTGTAATTAGAGTTCTAAAATATTGCATAATCATCTCTTCTTTCATTTTATTGGGTAAAGGTCACATACATCATCAGTTTCATTTCCATTTCCCTTTTGAGTAAATGACAACCTTTAAAAATACAACATAATTTTAAAATTTATTAGAAACTTTTTTTTTCTATAAATATTGTTCACCAACATTAGCTAGGATAGCGCTTTGGAATAGGTTGTAAGGAAAATTATCCAAATCATCAAAACAAACAATAGTATCTTATGATAGGGAGAGTTCAAATCCACTTGCTACATTTTGTCTTGGGAAGCCCTTCTAACACAAGGGTCAATCATGAGGTCACATTAGGACTGGCACAGTTAATCACCCTGCTTTGTCGGTCTTAGTGTAGATATTGCATGTGTTATTGGGGGTCACTTGAGAAGAAAACCCTATGGGGACCTTCTCGGGTTGATTTCGGGCTAGATACCCTACCTTTGTGTGTAGATCGGACTGTCGACTGTTTCCAAGGGCATCATTATTGTAATTGGTAACCTTAGTAGCCTATCTCTTGAGGGTCTTTGCATGAGGTCACTGTGGAGGGGCAAGTATTCATGGTACCTGGAATCGATGTTGTCCAAACTCACTCGGACTCCTTGGAGGGTATACCCATGATTATGTGTGGGAGCTTGCACCAGGGTGTAAGTCCTTTAAGCAGGTCGTCAACGTAAATTTTCCACCCACTTTATCCCAACCCTTTCTTGTCTTGACTTCGCGACGTTGGATTTCATCACCAACTAGTGACTTTGAAATAAGAAGGTTTGTTTGCTTGGTTTGATTTCTAGATTTTATTAGTGAGTGATGTTTTTTTCTCTAGTTGGCCATAGATTTCTTTCTTTCTTTATTTGGTGCGGCCAACATCAACCCTCGCCGTTCACATAGGATGAAAGGAATACCTCCGGAAGATCCAGAAGATTACATCCCTTTTCTTCCCAATTCACCAGAGGGATCTCCTGAAGGAGCAGTCAATAATGAAGTAACCTCTGAGATTGGAAGTTCTACTCCATTAGAGGAGTCGATACTTCCCGTAAACCCATTATTGAATCTTAGAGAAGATCCAATTTTGCTCCGGCTAAATTCATTGGGAGAAATTGTTACTGAAGATCATACTCAAATACCTATTGGACCTTACATAGAGTATGGTGTGGATGGTCCACCTTTTCAGAGTGAGTCGTTTAGAACTTCGGTTCATACTGCTGGAATTTTTAATCCTAGCTCTATCCCTGTCCATTCATTTTGGAGGACTTCTTTGGGACACAATATTTTTGACAGCCTAGGAATGAGTCCTAATAAACCTATGGCATCACAAATGCCTTTGAATTATATTACCTATATAGTACCTTTAGATCATTTTACTGGAATAACCAGTAAAGTTGTCAAAGTTTTAGACCAATTATTGATTGGTTCTCATTTGTTCTTCCTCTCCAGATTGCCAGCTCTACTATGGTCCCACAAGCTACGACTTTTTATACCGGGAATGTGGTTGTCACTCAATATCCTATTGGAACTCCACTCCCTCTTAGATTGAATCCGTCACTTCCCTCTGGGTATAATGCTTTGAATACTTCCATTGCTATTCCTGCCCAGAATCCATCCGGAGGGTTTGATATTTTTGTTCCTCTTGGGTATAACGCTGCTAGTCATTTTGTTCCTACACCTACTCAGGTTCTCTTCGGGGGGACTTACTTTCCTCCTCCACCTTTGAATGGAGGATCTAATCATCCTGGCCCTAGTAGCTCCAATCTAGTTGGAGGAGCTAGTCTTTTTGTCGCTTCTGGTTTTCAGATTCCTGTTGGGGGTCAACCTCAAGTTGGGGGACAACCTCAAGTTGGGGGAAACCTCAAGTTGGAGGCCATAACCTAGTTTATGGGAAAAGCATACCCGGATTACAATCTCAACCTTGGAATCTTCCTTTCCAAGGGAATCAACAACCGTATATGGGGAAACACCCTCAAGTTAACCGTCTATGGGGAAACAACCGTCTCGGACAACCGTATCCAGGTTCTATGAATCCTACTTGGGGTCAAAATTTCCAGTCTAATGTTCCTTTCCAAGGGAGAATACCTAATAAACCAACTCCTGTTGGCTATTCGACTCAAAATCCTCCACCGTCGAATCTGTCAGGACTATCTGACTATATACAGACTACTTATGGTTCTACTGGTATACCTACGTGACTACCTCCTCAAAACTACCAGTTTCCTCAAATGAATAGACAGTTTCCATTTCTTGCTACTTTGTATTTACCAAATTTATCTAGGATTTTGAATGATCCTATTTTGCATTCTCCTTATTGACCCGTCATATCGGCTAAATTACCATTTGACATTCCTAAGTTTGATGGCCGATCAGGAGAAGACCAAAATAATCATGTCATGAATTTCCATCTTTGGTGTTCATCCAACTCATTGATGGATGACTTTATAAGATTACGATTTTTCCAAGGAATTCTCACGGGTTCGGCAGCCAAATGGTATATTGAGTTACCGCGAGGATTCTTTAATGACTTCAACACCCTAGCCATGTATTTATTAACACATTACCAATTGGCTATTCGATATGAGACAAGAATTGAAATTTAGAGGTCATTTAAACAATCCTCTTCCACTCATATTTCTGATCATATCCATGAGTGGAGGAGGAGAAGATGCTTAATAAAAGTTCCCCTTCCTGATCAACTATTGGCTGAGTGGTTTACTAAATCACTCATTGGTCCTATAGCCCATGATTTTTCCATGGGTGGTGCCGTCACTGAAGAGCAGGCAATTAGTCTTGCTTAATATCTCAATCTTGTTTATTCACAAACATGCACATTCTATGACTTGATCCTTGATGCTCCTCGTCCATCCACGAATCCTACTCCAATGCCTCCAGTAGCTTCTCATGTTGTTGATGGTGTGATTGACACTTTTCATGCTGAGACTCAGTCTACATAAGCCAGTCATACCAATCCCAAGTCTACCACTACTAATGTACAAAATACTCCTACTCCTACCCCTTCTTCTGGTAAAACTGCTGAAGTTAATTCGGTTCAATATACACCTACCGATAAAAATCAAAATAAAAAGAAAGGAAAGGGTAACAATAAGGAGGATGAAAATAATAATCAACAATCTGAGAAATCCAAAACAAAACCTGTTGATGACAAAGATAAGCGTAAACCTCATTATCCTTGCCTTATCTGTGGCGACGATCATTATATGAAAGATTTTCCACAACGTGCTGAGGTCACTAAGTTCCTACAAGGGACCGAGAAACCTCCTTCTCCCATCATCTTGTCACACCCTTTTCGTTCTCAGTAGCAGGCCTAATTGGTCATTTGTGACCAACCTTCTCCTTCTACCACGTCTTTTGTCCTTATGTGTACTGGTGACTCCAAGAAGAACGAAGTTGCAGTTGCAACTCGAGCCAAAGATTATTTTCCTTTGAAAGAGAAAGTTGATGATTTACCACCTTCGTTGGTTCAACCTTCGCCCCCAACTTCACCTCCAAATGGTCCTCTTCATCTCGAAATACCGAGCCTAGATACAGTTCTTTGTCCTCCTCCCAAGGGTTTTGTTTGAAAGTCTTCATTTAATCCTCATGCACGTGCTGCCCAAAACTACAGTATTGTAGAAGACCTTGCGCAAGAACCCTATGCGATGTCGGATCTCGAAGTCCTTCAATTTTGTCCTACTCAATGGAATTTGATGTTGAAGGCTATTGGTGGAATTGATCCTACTAATACCAATTTGATAATGTTTGACTGAGAGATCATATTCCAAGAATTCCTTCTCAGTTAGCGTTTCAGATCCAAGTTGTCGTGGAAAATAAGAATGTTTGTCAAACCGTTATTGATGAGGGGGCCTTGACTTTCGTTATGTCCATTACTTGTTGGAAAGCTATTGGCTCTCCTTCCCTTACCGATTCACACAATACTCTTAAGGCCTTCAATGGTACAGGGTTTAAAACTTACAGTGTTCTTCCTTCTTGTCTATTACATTAGAAGGTAAAGAGGTTAACGTCGAGGTTGAGGTCTTTGATGCACCTCTTGATTATAACCTTCTACTTGGCCATAGATGGATTGAATCCATGCGCGCAATTGTTTCTACTCTTTTCTGCGTGTTATGTTTCCCACACCAAGGAAAAGTCATTATTGTTGACCAACTAACCTTCATTAATTATGATTCACGTATGAGAATGTCGATGTGGGTCTTTTAAAAAATTCAACCTTGATGGGTACTTTTCCTATTCCACCACCCGATATTCCTCATTCTTTTGTCGCCTTGATTAACATGATCTCAACCTCTGTTCGTGTAACCCCTGAGTCTTATGATCCATGGATAGTACCTAGCTCTGGTGACTTTCTTCGTTATGGCGATCGAATGCCTTTAAGTCTGGTGGAATCATCTTATCAAGATATTCAATCGACAACTCCTTCTTCTCCTTCTCTCAGTGATGCATCTCCTGATCCATTTCACGTGATCTTTCCTACTGATGAGATGATCACGATAGTCATGTATATGGAAGATACTCCATGGGACAATGGACATCATCATTCTATTCTCTTCCTAGAACGAGAGACCATAGAGAGTTACCAATTAATTTCGACTCCGTCAACCATTGTTGTTGTTTCTTATGTTCTCGAGTCAACACACGATGTTTTGTATGAAGGGAACTTGAGTAATATTTCACCTACCATTCCTCTCGACATATCGATTAAACCTGGAGTCGTGGAAAAAGTTCATATTGGTGCCTCAAGTTCTATTGATGAGGTCTGCGCTTATAAATCCATTTTCCAAGAATTCCATGACGTTTTTTCCTGGAGTTATGAAGAAATGCTTGGTATTGATCCTGATATTTTTGTGCATGAGATTAAGACTTACCTGAATGATAAATCCGTTCAACAGAGACTTCGCCCAGTACATCCACATAAATCCACTGCTATTAAGCTTGAAGTTGAAAAAATTCTTAAATCTGGCTTTGTCTATCCCGTGGATTTGACCGATTGGGTGTCCAATATTGTTCCGGTAAATAAGAAACAAGGCACGATCTGCGTTTGTGCAGATTATAGGGATATAAACAAAGCTTGTCCCAAGGACAATTATCCATCCCCATTTGTTGACCAGATCATTGACAACTGTGCCTAAAGTGAAATCTTCTCCTTGATGGACGGTTTCTATGGCTATAATCAAATCAATATTTTACATGCGGATCAACACACGACTACTTTTATTTTCCCTTGGGGAACCTTTGCCTATCGGAAACTACCTTTTGGTCTAAAAAATGCTGGTGCAACTTTTCAGCGTGCAATGTCTTATGATTTTCATGTCATTAAGCATATTGTACAACCCTATCTAGACGATCTACCACCGCATTCTATGCATCGTCAAGATCACCCTACACATCTATGGGCCATTTTCCCACATTGTTGTTATTATCGCATACGTTTTCGCACAAATGTGTTTTTTGTGTGGATTCTAGACGACTTATTGGTTTTATTGTGTCTATACATGTGATTAGGGTAGACCCCTTGAAGGTTGAGGCTATGCTCAATTTACCTCCTCCTTCCACGCTACGCCAACTCCAAAGTTTGCAAGGGAAGGCAAAATTTTTACGTCGATTCATTCCAAACTACGTTGAATTAACATAAGGATTTACTCAACTTCTCAAGAAAGGTTATGATTTTGTATGGGACGACACTGCAAACAAGGCATTTGAAGATTTGAAACTCGCCTTAACTCGTACACCACTGTTGTTTCCACCTGATTATAGTCGAGATCATTTCTTGTACTTAGATGCTTCAGACTCTACCATTGCTATGTTTTTAGTCCAAGAGGATGATTCAAATGATTCACATGTTATATACTATTTGAGTTGGAGTCTCATGACCACCGAAACCAAATATTTACATGTGGAGAAACTTGCTTTGGCAGCTGTTCAAGATGTTCAACGTTTTCATCACTACATCCTATTACACAGAACCACAGTCATTTCCGATTGCAACCCCATGCAACATATACTTACTCAAAAATTGTTTGGGGGAAAGTACTCCAAATGGATACTTATTCTCCAACAGTTTGATTTGGAGTTTGAATGCGCCAAGTCAAATAAGCCTTTGGTTTTTTCCGAATTGATATGTGACCTTCCCTCTACTAAGACAGCAACTGTGGCAGAGGATTCCTTACTTGACGAATCCCACTTTCTGATAAGTTCTGATGACATATGGTATGGAGATATTATCATCTATCTCCAGACATAAAATTTTCAACCTAATATTTCTAGTGCATATCGTCATCATATCCGGTATCAAGCTCGTCAATACAGTATCCTTAGTGATACCCTTTACCGTCATGGTATTGATTCCATATTTCGACGATATCTCACCTACGATGAAGCTGAGAAAGCTTTGAATGACTGTCACTCTAGAGCATGTGGCAGTCATATGTCTGGGTATGCCACTACCCAAAAGATCTTATGAGATGGTTATTTCTAGCCTTCATTGTTTAAGGATTTCAATACTACTATCCAGAAATTCCATGCTTGTCAAACTTACAACAAAAAGATACGATCTCATCTTGCTCCTCTTCACCCTGTAGTTTCCGTTGGTCCATTTGATAAATGGGGTATTGAATTCATGACATGTAACCCTCACTCGGCCGGGGGGCATGGATACATTATTGTAGCTGTGGATTATTTCACTAAATTGGCTGAGGTGATGCCTACATTTGATAATACCAAGAAAAACGCAACATTGTTCATATACAATCATATCATTAGTAGATTTGGTGTCCCTCAAGCCATCGTTATTGATCACGGTAGTCATTTTCGCAACTTCATGATGCATGAACTTACTGAGAAGTTGGGTCTTCGACATGAAAACTCAACCACCTATTATCCACAGACCAATGGCTAGGTTGAAGCAATCAACAAATTTCTCAATACTATGCTTCGACAGATGGTAGGAATTCATAAGTCAAATTGGCACATGATCTTGTTATCAACATTGTGGGCCTACTGGACATCCATTAATTATTCCATGGGATTCACACCTTTCCAGTTAGTATATGGTATCAAAGAAATTTTTTCGATTGAATGTGAAATACCATGTTTGAAACTAGCTGTCAAACTTCTCCCTAACACCTCAACTGAGGAAGAACGTCTTTTGTATTTGATGCAATCAGACGAAACCCGTCGTCATTCTACCTTAGTTATTGAAACTCAGAAAAAGCATGTCAAAGATCAATATGACAAGCATGTCAAACCATGTGTTTTTTCTGAAGGTGATCTAGTTCTTATTTATGAGCAAGATCGTGATTTGTTAGGGGTCGATAAATTCGAGCCCATGTGGTGGGTTCCTTACATTGTGAAATGAGTGTTGGAGAAAGGGGCTTATGAACTGGTGGATTATGATGGAATTCCTTTGAGTGAACCCATAAATGGGATTTACTTGAAGAAGTACTATGCTTAAATAATTTTTGCATGAGTGCTGTGTATTTTTAATGTATCATACTCTTGTGTGCTTTTTCGTTTTTGTTTCCACATTTTAGCTGCTTACCTTGCATTGTGCTTGGTTTCCAGATGTCTGTGTCTTCACTACCCTACATTGGCTTCACTGATGGTGCTAGTCATAGTACTCAAAACTTAGTATCTGCTTCTTGGTAAATCTATGCACCTACAGATGAATTGATCAGTCTATATGGTGTTTTCCTTGGTCGTGCAACTAACAATATCACGTAATACAGTGCAGTTATCGAGTTGTTAATTGACGTTGTTTCACTTGGAATCCGTCATCTTATTGTATGACTTGATTCACAGTTAGTAGTACTACATTTGAGTAACGTTTATTCTATTCGAATTCCTACTTTGTTAAGGGTATATTTACAAATTCACCTCTTGGAACGTCATTTTGATTACATTGAATATCAACACATTCCTAGATGTCTAAATACATTGACAGATGCATTGGATAATTATATGTTAGATAGACATTTGAGACATTTATAAAATCCAATCACACTTTTTACATAAAAACAAGTAGGAGCCTTATATTCATAACGATAAAATTTTACAAAAAGTTTTTTTGTCCGAAGACCAAAATATCAAAAATGTGAAGCTCACGGCTTCATACAAAAAAAATATCACAGATGCTGCTCGCTATAACAAGCGACTTCCCGTGCTACTCTACGGAGGAGTCAACCGATGGAGGAAGATATTCCCACTACGTGGCATTAGTAATGCCTTGGGAGCTCATCCAAAGTAGAGTCAGAGACATGCATGGTCAGTCCCTCCAGGTTCTGTTCTATGGTCTCGAGGTCCGCGACAACCACTCTTGCTATAGCTCCTCTATCTCTGCGCCTATGGATGGGAGATGATCTCAACGGTCGATAAGGTCCCACATCTGTATTGATGAGAGATGTTGATTAAGTCATCAGATAAATAATACAAAACATGTTATATCATTAAAATAACAAAAACATTATATAAACAAAATTTCCTTCTTACCTATGTCCCCCCATTGGGACCCATTTGGAAGAGCCAAATCCAGGGATGATTTTAAGCATGGAAATTTATTATAAAATGTAGAAACCTTGGAGAATCTTACTAATCCTTCATATTCCAACTATAAATGTTTGGCTATATTTTTATAAAAATATTCAAATTTATAAGGATTTTATATAGTTTGTATAAAATTTTGGAGATTTTTAAGGAAATTTTTTTTTATCCTATAGAATTTGGGTGAATCATTTTTAGAATAGCGAATCTTTTTTTTGGAAAAAACCATGGAAAATTAGCCCATGAGTGAAATTTAGCCCCTAAAATTATCCCTAGCCAAATCTGGATCTCCATGGAAGTCTACCCCGGCATACGCATAATATTCAACCAGGAGCAGCTGAGTCCTCAACCAATGGAAGAAGACATCGTCATATTTGACGATCGGAATGCCTCCATGCTAGACCATGAGATATACCCACCTCTTCATCCTTGGATCCTGTGGAGAGGGTATACCCCACTCCACCTGCAGGCGTAGGAAAGGGACCCTCTCTAGGAAGAAGGATACCAAAATAGACCAATATCCAAATTGTTTCAATCCACCATTTCGACAGTTGGTAAGTTGTTTCTTCATGATTTTTAGGACCCCTTTGCACCAGTTGAAGACTATGGGCTCCATACATTATATGTAATACTAAAAATGACTCTGTACAACCATATGAGCAGCTGCACTCCTTGCCATGCGAGTGATAGTATATAGGATAGCTCAAAAAGGAAAATCCCATACATCCCTAATAGCTACTTTACCGCTATGTTTCTCAGTACCTTGCACACAATGATGGCAGACGTAGTATTCCATGGGCTCACCGCCACCCCTGCTACATGTAAGTGTCACCCATGAACCATGGGGAGATAGTCTTGTCAGGAAATAGATATCCTCGATATCTATGGTGAGTGTGTGGGCACCCACGTGAAATGCCTACTCGTTCACATCTCGCATGTGAAATAAGTACTCTAATAGTCTCAACTGGGCTCTCATGCTCTGAATCTTGAAGAATTTTAGTAACCCACATTGCCTGAGGGCCATAAATGCTCCCAGTTCATTCCCGAATAAGTAATCTTATTCTTCGTGCTATCGTTCGCATCACTCCAACATCTTAACCGAGGAAATCCTGCCAAGGAACCATAAGATGGGATTAGACACATAAATTTCTTTCCTGGGGGTTTTTTATAGTTGGGTTCTTCTTTTTTAAGTTTTTGGTTGTGGACGTCGAAGGCCTGCACATTCGCACAGTGCAACATCATCGCACCCTACCTATTGGGTCACCTGTGATGATCCTATATCATCATGGTTCCCAATATAGGGCACCTGTGACGACCTCAACACGTGGGTAACCCCTAAAAATTGACCCAAAAACACATTTTTAACCAATGAAAATCAATTTTAAAACCATGAAAAGATGAAGGAGAAGGAGATTACCTCTTTGGTGGAGACGATTCATGAAATGATCCGCCGTGCCCTCCACAGTCAACAGTTGAAAATCGGGGTGAAAAAGGGATTTGGAGCAATATTTGGGTAAAGTTACAAATAAAATGGTAAAATGTGGTTTTTTACCTATTTTATTGACTTTTATCACTTTTCATTTGCATATTATATTATTTTTATGCTTTATCCAAACCCTAAAGTCTTAACAACTTTACAAGTGATTGATTTTTGCAGATTGAAAAAGTCTAGAGGTGAGACGTTGGAACAAGGGTCCGCTTTTTTGGTTTATTTTTATATTTGTCACATGTACAAATCCTTTCAGGATTTTTCAGAAAAAACTTCGAGCAAGTCTTAATTCTTTCTCACACTCGTGAAACCATGAGAATGTAATTGAGTAGTCTTTTGTTGTTTTTTCGAACTCGTAATGGTGACATAAAAAACGAAACCTATGGAGTTACCTTTAAGCTCTTTTCAAGCTCCCTAAACATGAAAAGATGGTCGAGCGATATTGTTCTTTTCACGCTCGTAAAAGTATTTGAAGAAAACATTTGATGAGTGATAGGTTATCACTTTTTCGGCCTCGTCATATTAATTTACGAAAAAGGACCTGATGGAGTTCNTCTTTCCTTGGACTCATTAAACAAACATCGAAAGACCCATATGGGATCGAACCACTCCTTCTTAGGGTTCATTAAACATACTCTGAGGGACTCATTTGAAGGATGCGCTTACATCTACAAGCATATTTTATCCTCAAGATTGCGTAAAAATAAAGAGGTACTCTCCATAAATGGTGGGGGAAAATTGGGAAATAAATGTGTCTCTATATTTGTGTTAGTGGCAGTAATAGTTGCTCTTGAACATGACACCCCCCTTCATCACTGTATCTGGGTTGGAAAATCCTTTTGTCTCTAATTTGACCATCCATAAGTCCATATGTTGGGTCCTCCTTGAGTCAATGTTGCAAGAACATTGTTGTGTCATTCATATGTTCAAGAGAAGTCCAACCTAAACGAGCCTTCTACCGAGTCGACCATCTACAATTATAAATTTTATACCATGTCAGCCTTCCCTGAGTCAGTTTTGAATAAATTCACACTCCGATCTACCTAAAATCTGTTACATATGTCATTTCATTGATGGGGGATACATCAAGGCCCTCTTGTGATGAGTCTTTTCCTATCAACTTCAACACATTATCTAGGAACAAGACTTAGAAATCATTCAGTGCCTTAGAGCCTGCATACCTCAATGACAGGTCTCTTTGCTTTCAACAGTGGATTCACATCATTGACCACTGATTGGAAGATTCTATCAAGTGTTCGACTTCAACTCAATTATTCACATTCGTTAGATTGTACTGGGGTACCTTTGGAGTCATTGACATCAATGGTGATTTCCATCACACTTGTTAACAGTTCTCATTAATGACCAGTAATCAAGTGGTTTCTACAATGTTCGACTTTGACACCTATAATCGCATGGCTAGATTCGTAATTAGAGATGATGGAAATGAAGACCTTGGATCTTATCATTTTGATCTAGGTTGCGATGGAGTATTCATGAATTTGTACTGACACATAGATCCATTTTGTATGTCTCATGGCTATGTCCGAATTTGAATTCTTTTAGAGCATAGATCCACAATGTATTCTTGGTGGCTATACCAAATCATGATGACATGGATCCACAATGTATGTTTAGTGGCCATGACTCTCTTGACTCTTATGATTAGAATCGCTTGTAGTCTAAGCATGGGAATGCTTACCTCCGAAATGGTGTGATATTATGCAGATGCATGATTGTTTGAAGGTTCCTGATCAATGCACTCCTTGTTTTCGACACACACATTCTACAAAGTATTTTAGCTATCACAAGTTCCAGCTTCATACTTTGGGGGGCATTCTGTTACACATTATTTTGGTCACCGCAGTGATCATCTGACAACATGTGTCAATGTTCCCTGAAAATATTAAAAGAGGAATTTCTCCATGGGAAAAGTGATTTTCTTTCCTCTCTCAAAAACCATATAAAGGAAGGTCGTTGCACCCTGCTATATACATGGGGTGTGACAATGCCCGATTGTCTCACTTTTCCCTAAAGCTGGACTGCGACATCATCGCATACTGCTTGTGCATAGGGTGTGACGATTCGTAAAGCATGATAAAGGTCAAATTTCACAAATGTTATAGAAGGGGATCTTCTAAAAGATGAGGTGGCCTCTGATCGATTTGGATCTTACTCGCTCCTCTGATTTGGTGGGATCATCCTAATATCCTCATCCATCTCTCTTTCACACTATATAAAGAGGGATTTCTCATGGAAAGGGCTAAGGTTGAATAGGATAAGATTTGTATGGATAGTTCTAGTTTAGATTATACTTGAGAGGTTTGCTTTAGTTCTTCAAATCAGATTGTGGATCTTCTTCATTCAATGCATTGGATCAAAGGAGTGTGTGTTAAAGAAAAGATCCATCGAAAGGGGACCTTGCAACATCAAGGCATGAGTTGTACTCTCCACTTTCTATTCACTTAATACAGTAATGCATTTCTTCCCTATAAAATAATTTTGTCTTCTATTGTATAATTCCTTGATCATATGCATAGAATTCATTAGAATACATATATATATTTTTTCCCTCTCTATTGGTTTGTGACTCTTGGACATGCTTACTATTCTGCAAACCCAAGGAAGGAGATGCAAGGAAGACACTAGAGAGGATCAAGTGTTGTTTAAAAGGTATGTCACTTGTACTTCATTAAACTAGTTCATATGATAATGAAGTTTAAGGCGAAGTGTGCATTCTGTTTTGTTTTGTTCTAGTTTCCTGTGGGATCTGTTAGAACCCTATATAATAGGGGAATCGGTATTCTAACTAATATCTATCTATTTAAGGCATTATGTTTTTTCTCACAACGCACAACAAAGGTGTAAAAGCGGTAGAAATTTCTCAATTCACCTCAGCTGTTATCACACAAGAGTTTTTGTTTTCGATAGTTATAGAGTAGAGTCTCATGTTATGTTAGCTACCAAAAGAGAGATCTTTCGGTCGCTTAGAATCCGATTTTTCTGTACCCCTAGCTACCGAAAGCCTGTAGCCAGATTAAAAAATGGCTCTCTGATCTTCATATTCATCATCCTGGCCTTTGTATTTCTGTCATTTCTCAGGCGTTCTGGAGTTTTTTCCGAGTTTTCTAGCCCATGGACACATCACGTGGCAAATTCTTTAGTTTTCAATGCATTTTATGGTTTTCGAGCTTCTGCCCTAAATTTGGGTTTTGTTTTATGTGTTTTTCATCAAAAATTAGCCCGGAGGCCAAGTTTACGCTCCAGCTCCACGCAACCTGCCACACAACAACACAACACATGTCAGGGGTTAGCACGCAACACATCACAATACAAAGCCTAGCACCCAAATGCCAAGGATCAGACCAAGTCATAAGGGATAAGCTCATGGGAGTACATGCCATATTCTTTATGGTGAATGCCATAATTCGCCAAGGGGTTTGTGTGGAAGAATCTAATCGCCATATTGTTAAAGACTAAATCCAAGTGTTAAACAGAGGATGCACAGAGGTCAAATTTAGTTTGTCAAACTACGCAAAGTGCCCGAGAGAAAGGTCAATAAGTTGTCGAATAGCCAAGTGGCCATTTTCTCTTGTTGAAATCAAGGGCGTTGAAGGATGAAGATGACCATAGATTGTTGGTGTACAAGTGTTAGCGCTTGTGCAAAGCATTGATAGAATATAGTGACAACATGCACGATAATAGTGGTCGAACGCCAAGTGCGATACCAAACCAAAAACCTGAGATCCAAATGTCTTCCAAATAGCCAAATGAAAGTGTCGAGCTGGGTTTCTAGGTGTCAAATCAAGTTATCATGCATTGATTTGCAAATCCACCAGTTATTGATGAGGGGTTTCATCCAAAGTTATCTGATTTCAGTCTCGCATGGACAACATAAACATGCTGATCACTGTTGATGCTGAGGGTGGATTAGCTAGTACTCCTTGTCTCCATTTCAACAAGGAAGGGACATTATTGGTGGTTTCAACCAGTGATAACGACATCAAAATATTAGTCAATGCTAATGGCCTTCGATTATCGTGCTCATTTGAGAACCGTACCTTTGATGCAACAAGAGTTCCTTCTAATACGAAGGTGTCAGTAGTAACTCAATTGGCATCTGCAAGCACGCCTATAGAAAAAACTGTTGGGGGATCTGATCAGGTTGCTTAAAGTTTAGTCAGATTATTGACTGATGCTTGTTGGATCTTGGTATTGGTGTTTCGATGTTCTGTTAACTCATGTCTCTTATGGAGAAGTTCTTATCTTTTGACATTCGTATTTCTCATAGGGATTGCATGATGTTACAACAAAATTTGAAGGAGCTATCAACTAAAAACCTAGCAATGGGTCACCGTAACTTTAAAGAGATTACTACCCAGCGTTTTGATTATACTTGGCATTGGTGGTGCGATGATACCCAAAGTATTCTGCATGAATTTTCTTTCATGAAATCCTCTGAACAAAAAGTATTTTCATTGGAATGGAAAGAAATGTTGCAGTTAACACACACGATCCAAAATGCTGTTTCAGTTCGGTGTTCATGAAAAAGGCAGACACCAATTTCTAGCAGCGTCAGCATGAACCTTGATTCAACTTATAAAAACTGCACAGGCTATAGCTGATTGCCCTGGAGTTACTGTTAAATTCAATGAAGAACATTGTGGCAGGTTGAGGGCAGAGTATCCAGGCATTAGTTGAATACTTTCAGTAGTCAGGAAATCGGTTCCACAAAAGCAGGCAGTAGTTACACATTTGAAGCATTATTTCTAGAGTTCTAGTAGTTATTGTCAAACAGTTCCCTAGAAAATATGGTAGTGTTACAAGTGTCATTATTTGTAATTGATTTCTATTTGTAGAAAGCATATTCATGACTTGAGGGGAGGAGGGATAAAAGAAATTTTGGTCGATATATGCACATGTAAAAAAGGTGAGGGGGGTTTGACTTGGGAAGGAAGTAATTCCTCTTGCTGGACGATGGGCCTTGCTATTCTAGGAGGATGTTCTGTAATGTTTAAATGATCAAACAGTAGTATGCAAACTATTGACAACATTCTTGTGTTGAGGTGTTGGTGGCATTTCCTCTCTCTGTTAAGTGATTTTCCTGTTATCATTTCACTTGTTTTCAAATTCTTATTGTCAAAGGATAGTAATAGAGCAGAATTTATTGGTGAAATACTCTGCATCTGATCTTTTGGTAATCTATATGTTTCTCTTCTAAAAGCTCAGTTTAGGAATTCTTAACTGCTCCTCTGCTTGGCTTTTTTCCTCCCCTATTTCTTCCTCATTTGACATCATTCAAACTTAATTCAATCCAACGTTTCCACTACCTTTCCCTGTGTAGGAGATTTGTCTAAATCTGAGAGTGAATCACATATTTAAGCGCAGACCCCATTTGCCCAATGGCCCTCCTAGTTGTCCCAAACCAACCATTTAAAAACCAAAAGCCCCAATCCCTCATAACTAGCCTAATATCTTATTCCAAACCAAGCTAAATCATACAGAGAGAGCCCTCTCTGAGTCTTGGAGGGATAGATCCAAGACTCCAAGCGGTTGAAATAGTTACATCTATCAATTTCTCCCTCAGCCTGAGAAATTACAGAGCATTAACATTTTGGCGACCATACTGGGGATCATTCTCCAGAAGTGCACTTCAAGTTCATATTTGAGTTCTGATGGTGAACGGAATCCAAACACAGGAAGGCTGTGCTATTCACCTGGTGACTCCATTGTTCAAGATCCCGAGCTTCAAAGTTCGCGAGTGACTTCACTGCCAAACAGATCCAGATTTCAGAACATTGAGTATGATTCAAGATGACAGGGTATGTGGCAAATCCTATAT
>JASDQU010820016.1:15269-30055 GCA_032191745.1 Picea mariana
AAAGTCTCAGATATCTGTCTAACACATAATTAGCTAAAGCATCAGTCAATGCATTTATACATCTAGGAATGTGTTGATATTCGATATAATCAAAATGACGTTCCAAGAGGTGAATTTGTAGATATACCCGCAATAAAGTAGGACTTCAGATAGCATACACATTACTTAACTGTAGTACTACTAGCTGCAAATCAAGTCGTATAACCAGGTGGCGGATACCAAGCGAAATGGCATTAGTCAACAATTCGATGACGGTGCTATATTCTGCGATATTATTGGTCGCACGACCGAGGCAAACACCTCGTAGAATGATAAGTTCATTTGTAGGTGCATAAATTGCCCATGTAGCAGAAGCAAGGTTCTGAGTACTACGACTAGCGCCATCGGCAAAGCCAATGTGGGGTAGCGGAGACTCCGACATCTGGAAACCAAGCACAACGCAAGGGAAGAAACCAAATAACGAAAAAGAACACTAAAGTAACACACAAAAAGTATGATACAATAAAATAAAAGCACTCATGCACAGATGATCTAAGCATAGTACTTCTTTAAGTAAAGCCCATTTCTGGGTTCACTCAAAGGGATACCATCGTAGTCCACTAACTCGTGGGCTCCTTTCTCCAACACTCGTCTAACAATATAAGGACCTCACCAAATGGCCTCAAATTTTCTGGCTATTAGCACATCTCGATCTTGTTCATAAAGGAGAATGAGATCACCTTCAGAGAAAACATGTGGCTTGACATGCTTGTCGTATTGGGCTTTGACGTGTTTCTTCTAGGTTTCTATAACTAGGGTGGCATCACGACAGGTTTCATCTAGTTTCATAAGATAAAACAAACGTTCTTCTTCAGCAGTAGTGTTTGGGAGAAGTTCAACAACTAGATTTAGAGACAGTATCTCACATTCAATCGACAAGATGGCTTCGAGACCATAAACTAACTGGAAAGGTGTAAACCTGGTAGCAGACTTGATGGATGTCCGGTAAGCCCACAATGTTGAAAACAACATCGTGTGCCAACTCGTTTTGTGAATCCATATCATTCGTTGAAGTATGGTAATGAGGACTTTGTTTATTGCCTCAACCTAGCCATTGGCCTGTGGGTAATAGGGTGTTGAGAATTCATGGCGAAGACCTAAATTTTCGGTGAGTTCTGACATCATGAAGTTTCTAAAGTGGCTACCATGATCAGTAACGATAGCTTGAGGAACACCAAACCGAGCAATGATGTGATTGAATATGAATAGTGTTGCAGTCTTTCCGGTATTGTCGAATGTAGGCATCGCCTCGACCCATTTCTTAAAATAATCTATGGCTACAATAATGTATCCATGCCCCTCGACCGAGTGAGGGTGACATGTCATGAAATCGATACCCCATTTCGCAAAAGTTCCAATGGAGACTACAAGGTGTGATCGGATTTTGTTGTTATAGGTTTGGCAAGCGTGGCATTTTTGGACAGCGATAATACAATCATTGAATAAAGAAGGCCAAAAATACCCAGCTCGTAAGATCTTCTGGGCAGTAGCATACTCAGACATGTGACCACCACATGCTCCAGAATGACAGTCATTCAAGGCTTTCTCGGCTTCGTCAAAGGTGAGGCATCATCGAAAAACAGAATCAAGCCCACGACGATAAAGAGTATCACTGAGGATAATATACTTACGGGCTTGGTAGCGTATTTGACGACGGTCAATGCTAGACAAATCGGGTCAGAAAGTCTGAGTCTGGAGATATATGATAATATCCCCATACCAAAGGTCATTGGAACTGATTAGAAAAAGAGATTCATCAGGTAATGAATCCTCTGCTACATTTTCCGTCTTAGAATAGGGAAGGTCGCATATCAATTCGGAAAACACCAAGGATTTCTTGGAATTAGTGCGTTCGAATTCTAAGTCAAACTCCTGGAGTATGATGATCCATTTGGAGTATTTTCCCCCTAGTAATTGGCGTGTAAGAATGTGCTGCATAGGGTTGCAATTGGAAATCACAGTAGTCTTACGTAAAAGGATATAGTGTCGGAAACATTGAACAACTTGGATGGTAGCCAAGGCCAGTTTTTCAACATGTAAATACTTGGTTTCGGTAGTCATGAGACTCCGACTCAAATAATAAATGACATGAGAATCATGAGAATCATCCTCCTGGACTAGAACCATAGTAATGGTAGAGTCTGAGGCTGCGAGATACAGGAAATAATCTCAACTGTAATCGGGTGGGAAAAGTAGTGGGGTACAGGTTAAAGTCAGTTTTAAAGCGTCGAAATCTTTGTTGGCAGTGGTATCCCATACGAACTCAGAACCTTTCTTGAGCAGTCGATTAAATCCAAGAGTTAACTCATCATAGTTTGGGATGAAACGACATAGAAATTTTTCCTTCCCTTGCAAACTTTGTAGCTATCGAAGTGAGGAAGGAGGAGGGAGATTTGGAATTGCCTCAAACTTAAAAGGATCTACCCTGATCCCTTGATGTGAAACAATAAAGCCCAGAAGTCGGCCGAATTCTACACAAAAAACACATTTGTGCGGGTTTAAGCGTATATGGTAAAACTGACATCGGAGGAAAATGGCTCGAAGGTGTGTTGGATGATCGACATGGTGCATGGAATGAGTCGGTAGGTCATCAAGATATGGTTGGACAATGTGCTTTATATCATGAAAGGCATAAGACATAGCACGTTGAAAAGTCGCGTTGGCATTCTTTAAACCAAAGGGTAGTTTTCGGTAGGCAAAAGTGCCCCAAGGACAAATAAAAGCGGTCTTGTGCTTGTTGGCGTGTACGATGTTGATTTGATTATATCCGGAGAAACCATCCATCAAAGAGAAGATTTCACTCCCGGCACAATCGTCGACTATCTGGTCAATGAAAGGGGTGGGAAAGTTGTCTTTAGGACAAGCTTTGTTAATATCCCTATAATCAATGCACACGCGGATCATACCTTGTTTTTTGTTAACCAGAACAAGATTGGAAACCCATTCAATTAAAGCCACAGGGTAAATAAAGCCAACTTTAAGAAGTTTCTCGACTTCAAGCTTGATAACAACTGCTTTACGTGGGTGGACCGGACGAAGTCGTTGCTGGACGGGTTTAGCGCCCAGGTATGTCTTACTCTCGTGTACAACAATGTTAGGGTCAATACCAGAAATTTCTTCATAGCTCCATGCGAAGACGTCATGAAATTCTTGAAAAAGAGACTTGTAGGTGACAACTTCGTCATTGGAACATGAAGCTCCGATATGCACATTTTCGACAACTCCAGGTTTAATGGATATGTCGAGGGGGATGGTGGGTGAGATATTACTTAAGTTCCCTTCGTAGAACATATCGTGGGTAGACTCGGGAATGGTAGAAATGACAACAACGGTCGACGGAGTCGAGATCCGTTGATAACTCTCAATGGTGTGTTGTTCCAGGAAGAGAATGGAACAATGATGTCCATCGTCCCAAGGGGTATCTTCCATGGACATAACAGACATAATCATCTTGTCTATAGGAAAAATGACACGGAAAGGATCCGGAGATAGATCATCAAGAAAGGGGGTAGAAGGGGTTGCCGATTGAATGGCTTGATAAGCAAATTCGACTGGACTTAAAGGCATTTGGTCGCCATAACGAAGATGATCATCAGGGTTGGGTACTATCCACAGGTCAGAAGACGCAGGGGTTTTGCGAAGAGAGGTGGAAATCATCTTGATCGAGGTGACAAACGGATGTTGAATATCGGGTGGTGGAATGGGGAAAGTACCCATCAAAGAGGAATCTTTAAGAAGACCCACGCCAACGTTCTCATATCCAAGGGGTTTTTTGCAATGAAAGGAACGTTGCTGGTACGTGTATCAGAGTTGAAGAAGGTCAATTGGTCCATTGTAATTACTTTTCCTTGATGTGGGAAACATATGACACGGAAAAGAGTGGACACAACTTCACACATGGAATTGATTCAACTATGGCCAAGTAGAAGGTTGTAATCGAGAGGAGCGTCAAAGAACTCAACTTCAACATTGACCATTTTGCCTTCTAATGTAATAGGCAATGAAGGGAGGACATCATAAGGCTTAAAACCAGAGCCATTAAAGGCTTTGAGCGTGTTGTGTGATTCGGTTAAGGGAGGAGAGTCGATGGATTTCCAGCAGGTAATAGACATGACACACGTCAAGGCACCCTCATCAATAATTGTTCTACAAATTTTCTTGTCGGAGACAATAACTTGTATTTGAAATGTGAGTTGAGGGGGTAACCTTGGAATGTGATCTTCCTAGTCGAAAATTATTAAATTTGTATCCGTAGGGTCGATTCCACCAATACCTTTCAACAGTGCCTTCCGTTGTGTGGGACAACTCTGAAGGACTTCGAGGGTTGACATCGCGGATGGTTCTTGGGCCAGATCTTCTACAATACTGTAGTTCTGGGTAGCACGCGCATGAGGATTGAAAGCAGACTTTCGAACAACACCCTTCGGGGGAGGGCGAAGAACTGTGTCTAGGCTCGGTCGTTCGAGATGAAGAGGACCATTGGTAGGTGGAGATGATGGAGATGGTTGGACCAAGGAAGGAGGTATTTCATCAACCTTCTCTTTGGAGGAAGAATAATCTTTGGCTCGAGTGGTAAGTCTGACATCATTCTTCTTTGAATCACCTATACACGTTAAGACATAGGATGTAGTGGAGGGGGAAGGTTGGTCATGAATGACCAATTGGGCCTGTTGTTGAGAAGGAAAGGGTTGTGACAACATGGTTGGGGTAGGCGGTTTCGGGGTCCCTTGAAGGAACTTAGTAACCTTGGCTCGTGTCGGACAATCCTTAGTGTAGTGATCATCACCACAGATAAGACAAGGGTATCGGGGTTTACGCTTATCCTTATCGTCAACAGGTTGTGTTTTGGTCTTTCCAGATTGTGGATTATTTTTATCCTCCTTATTCTTACCCCGCCCCTTTTTGGATTTATTCTTTCCGGCAGGGGTAGATTGAACAGAGTTCACCTCAAAAGTCTTGCTGGTAGGAGGAGTAGGAGATGGAGCATGTTGAACATTAGAAGCAACGGACTTGGGGTTGGTGGTAGAGGCTTGTGCAGAGTGGGGTTGGGCATGGAAAGTGCCAATCACACCATTAGCTGCATGAGAAGCAACAGGAGTAGTTGAAGTAGCAGTAGTAGAAGGACGAGGTGCGTCAGGGAGAAAATCGTAAAGAGTACCCATTTGTGAGTAAATGAGGTCAAGGTATTGAGCACGACGGATCGCCTATTCTTCTGTGACAACTCCACCCATGGCGATGTCACGAGCGATATCATTCATGAATGATTTTTTGAACCACTCCGCCCGTAACTGATCGGGGAGCTCAAGTTTGATGAGACGTTGTCTCCGTCGCCACTCATGAATGTGATCAGAGATATGAGTGGCTTTGGTTTGTTTGAAAGAACTCAAAATTTTAGTTCTCATTTCGTATCGGATCGGTAACTGGTAGTGGGTGAGAAAATCCATGGAAAGGGTGTTAAAGTCAACGAAGAAACCTCATGGTAATTCTATATACCACTTTGCAGCAGAACCCGTGAGAGTTCGCTGAAAAAGACGTAAACAAATAGAGTCATCCATCAAAGAGTTGGATGAACACCAAAGGTGGAAAGTCATTACATGATTGTTCGGGTCCTCTCCTAGTTTACCATCAAACTTAGGAATGTCGGAAGGTAGTTTGGCTGGTATGGCGGGCCATTGAGGAGAGTGACGGATATGATCGTTTAAAATTCTAGACAGATCAGGGAGGTCCAGGGTGGCTAAGAAAGGTAACTGTCTATTCACGTGGGGGTACTGGTGACTTTGGAGAGGAAGTCTCATAGGTATGCCAGTAGGACCGTAAGTAGTTTGCATATAATGCGAAGATCCGGGCAGATTCGGTTGTTGGTGTGGAGGTATGTAATTTATAGGGTTGTATTGGTTAGGGTGGTTCCCTTGAACAGGGACATTGGGTCCAGCATTCAAGCCCCAAATGGAATTGGACGGACCTGGATATAGTTGGCCCGTACTAGGGGGTATGAAAGAGATAAATTGAGGTTGTTGCCCCCTATTCGATTGAGGATTATTTTGGATGAGATAGTTCCAATACTGGGCCAAGTCTGTAGGTATGTTTTTTCCAGTGGGTGGGGTAGGTGGGGGTTTCCCTCCAATCAGAGGTTGTGTCCCAAATGAGATTTGACCTCCAGGGTGAAAATGTCCACCAACAGGAATCTGGTAATTAGGTGTGAAAGACTAAATGGTGCCACTAGGGTCGGTTCCTCCGATAGGGGATGGAAGAGACCCTTTGGAAGGGGGTCAAGGAAGTGTTGGAATAAAACCAGGAACAAGATGATGCCTAGAAGGAGTGGAAATGCCAGGAGTCCCGGATGGGATTTGTGTAGGAACGGGAATAGAAGCATTCAACGCATGATATCTGGGAGGAAGTGTCAGGGTGAGTCTGGAAGAAAGCGGCGTGCCAATGGGGGCTTGGCTAGCCACTGTATTCCCGGTATGAAGATTCGTAGTATCTAGGACCATTGTATAATGGGCCATTTGAAGGGGGACAATCAAGATATGGTCTATTGGCTGAGCATCCGAACCAGAGAAATAATAGACAGTAGTAAAAGGTATCGTGTCTGGATCGGATGTTTCAGGTGGCTCAGGTGTGATAGTGATATCAACGCCTGCTCCTGAGCCAAAGAGATCCCGTCTAAAAATTCTAGTAGTCCAAAAAGGATCCTGACCTTTAGGGCCTGTGAAAGGTCTGGTTGATAATCCAGAAGACTCAACAACAATATCTCTGGATGAATTCACTCAAACAATACATCTCATAGAGTCGGGAGGAAGTGGCAAGCCCTCTTGAGAATCTGTAATTCAGAATTGTTCTAAAGAGTCGGTTCTTTCTAGTCATGGAGTGGCAAGGTCTTGGACTTCACTCTGTTGAGGAGAGCCCTTCAGTGAGTTGGTAGGCAAGGGTTGAGAACCTTCCAAATATTTTGAGGGTATTCCTTTCATTTTACGTGAGCGACATGGAGGGTCAATGGTGATCGAGCGAAAATCTCACGAAAGAAATTCTATGACCAACTTACGGAAACAAATAACACGCACTAGTAAAATCTAGGAATCAATATCAAGAAAACAAGACCTTCCTATTCTGAAATCACTAGTTGGTGATGAAATCCAACGTCACGACATCAGACAAGAAGGGGCTGGGCTAGGGTGGAAAAGTTACATTGACTACCTGCTTAACGGACTTACATCTTGGTGCAAGCTCCCACACATAATCATGGGTATACACTCCAAGGAGCCTGAGTGAGTCTGGCCAACGTCGATTCTAGGTACCGTGAAGACTTAACCCTCCACAGTCACCTTGTGGAAGATGCTAAGAAGATAGGCTACTAAAGTTACCACAAACAACAATGATTCCTGGGGGAACAGTCGATAGTCTGATCCACACGCAAGAGCAGGGTATCTAGCCCAAAATCAACTTGAGAGGCTTCCACTCATCATTGTGGGTATACCTTCAAGCGACCCCCATAATATGTGCAATCTCTACATCGAGATCAACAAAGCAGGGTGAGTAACTCTGTAAATCTCAATGCGACCTCAGGTTTGACCCTTGTGTGAGAAGGGATTCCCAGAAAAAAATGTTGCAAATGGAATTTGACACTCCTTATCACAAGATACCATTGTGTGTTTTGTGCTTTGGAGAGTGTGTCTCACTGCCTATTCCAAAGCTCTAGCCTAGCTAATGTTGGTGCAAAAGAGCCCTAGAAAATGTTACTAGTTGAATTTTAAAGTTGCGCAATATTATTAAAGGTTGTTGTTATGCAAAGGGAGACAGAAATGAAACCAATGTTGTGTAAGACTCTGAACCAACAATGCGTAAATAGAAATGAATGATACAAACTTGCGTTCGATGAATTCTACCTACAGTAGGGAAAAAGAAGTTTTCTGGAACAATGCAAACTACGATGTACTATCTCTTTTGAAATGTAGTACCAAACAATCATTGACAATGTAAATTCACTATTCGTTCTCTTTCAATACTTGAATGCCAATATTTTTTGAATAAATGATTGCTTAAAAGAAAAAGTCTTTAATTTTTTTTTTTGTTTAGAAACCAAAAAATAGAGATGGAACTAAAAAAAAGTAAGCAACCAATGAAAATAAAATACTCAACAACACCCAAATCAATCTTTCAATGAAGATAAAAATAACAAACTGACAAGAAAAAATCTCTTCAAATGCACATGAACAAAAAATTTCCAAGGAGCAAGCAATCTAAAAGGACAATTAATCCCAACTTTTAATCCAATCAAAGTCTTTTGATCAAACAAGCACTCGGATCTCAGAATCCGAGATTATACCCTTGTTGATAAAAGGTCACGAAACAAAAATTGGGAAAAAAGAGTAAGAAGAGTTTTCGATCTCCGAAAACTAATCAACCACAAGATTTGAAGTCAAGAAATAGTCAAACACTAGCAAAAGAAGTTCTCCCCAGGTAAACAAAAAAATATGGGCATCAAAAAGACAAGAAGACCTAATCCAAAACTTTTACAAATGAGTTTGTAGCCTGGTAGTAGGGTATAGTGCGAGAATTAGGGATTCCCGTAGTCTAGATATTGGCAGGGTGCAAGAAGGTCGCACTGAACTGAACAGTAAGGTGCGAACATCAATGATTCTCGCAGGCCATAGAGAGGTACAGTGCGAGAAGGTTTGTAATCAAGAAAAATTTGGAAAAAGGACAAAAATTTTGAGTGAACTTCTGGGTCTAGAGAGTTTATAAGGGTCTCCTACAGACTCAAATAATGGTTGGTAATGAAAAAAGTAAGTTAGGAGCAAATGGCCAACAAAAACTACAAAATGATTTGTATCCCCAGTGGAGTTACCAATTTTGTTATAGGATAAATCAGTATATGTGGACACTAACAGATCTCCCTAGATCCATTTGGATCTAGAACAAAACAGGACATGACATGACGCTTTCCTTAAGAAACTATCATTGAATTTACTACCAAAGGAGGAACGAGTGACATACCTTTATATCACTTCCTTAGGTCTTTGTTGTTCTTATTTCGCTCCGGTGCTCTTGCGAGATCAGATCCAAGATGACACAAACCAACCAAAGTGAAGATAGTAAAGTATATTCAATGACAACCAATGCATATGATCAAGGAATTATGCAATAAAATAAGAGTGATTTTATGGGAAAGGGACATGCCACTATATTATATTAAATGAAAGTAGAAGATAAAACCAGATCGCCTTGATGTCGCAAGATTCCTTTCGGTGGTCCTTTTTTCTAACACACACACTTGCTCCAAACTGCATGAAGAAGATCCACTATGGCTTGATGGACAAATGGAGGCCTCAAGCATTAATTCAAACAAGATTCCTCACATAATTCTGAATCTATTCTTTCATCAATTCTCTATTCAATCTTGCTTAACCTCTTCCTTGAGAAACCTTTCATTATATAGGAGAATGAGAGATGGTTAAAGAGATGAGGATGATCCCACTAAATCTGAGAAGTCAGTAGGATGCCAACCATGCGAATGCCAACTCATTTTCTAGAAGATCCTCTTCTAGAACCTTCGTAACTTCCTCTTCTTTTTAAGCTTTGAAGCAGGTTCACACCCTGCCTATAGAGCAGACTGTGAACATCTCGCACTCCAAGTATAGGGTTTCCTGTGAGAATCAGGGTTTCTTTCACCCTACAATACATGTGGCTTGCGAACTCATCTTAAAAATATGTTTTATGGAAGAATAAAACAATCATTTTTCTCAGGAAAAATGTCCTTATGAGAGCCCGAACACATAACTGTAGAGATATCACTAAAGTGACCAAAATAATGTGTAACACTCAGAGATATCATAACAATTGACACCAAAATAGCTCAACCCTGATTGCATGCAACATGCATCCAGTGATCTGATTGTGGCACACGGGTCAAGGGCACTCGACAACAAAAGATCCAGCTTTATTGAGTTGTCAAGGTAGGGCAACTCCTGCACCAAGGCAAGTGGCTCACCTGGGGACAAATTTAGCAGAAATTTCCTCATCTTATGGGGGAACTCAACATAATGGAGACCATTTCATTCTAATGGGGGAGGATTGATCTGGATGGATATCGGTGGCCTCCCACCTATTCCAACTAGTTCGTTTTGGCATTTTTCCAGTTTCACAGTTTTTTCCTAGTTTTTGGGTCCCCAACTTTCGGGGTCGTTTTGAGGCCCTAAACAACATTTTTAGTGCTTGGCACAATCAAACCATGGAAAAAGTTAGATTCTGGCGACAGCATGTGCATTCCTCAAATAGACCTTTCCAACGGGCTATCGCGCGCCTAAAACAGAGATCGTATGCAAAAGTTACGACCCTGGGAAGTTGTAGATTTTAACCTTGTACAATATCTACTGCAAACAGATATTTAGTAAAAGAACATAAAATATACAATGGAAAATACAAACATTACATAGATATTTTTCCCCTGGAAACCCAAACCGAAAAAATCAGCCTATTCTATATTTTCATTTTGTTACATTGTTTACAATATATATACATATAGGAGCCAGTGGCATCCAAAACCATAACCTAATGACCTGGATTAGTCAACAACCCTAATTCCATAACCAGAAATAGAAAACCATCGGCAAAGAAACCATGTGTTGAAAAACCACCTAAATATGTGACATGTTTCCCGAGGCACAAATTTTTTTCTCGAGGGCATTCGCCCCCTTGAAACCCCCCATGCGCGCCCGACACAACACTCAAACACTACTACTTGTGAAAAGAATATAAAACATACCCAATATTCTTCCACTTGTTGTTTTCTTTGCATGCAGGGGGTTACAGGGTTACAAAGTCAACAATCCAGGGCAACAATGCCCATGGATCCTCTACACCAAGAGAACTTCTCAATGCTCACAGATTTTGTTAATAAATCTACAACATTCTTTAAAGTGTCCACCTTCGTCAACAATACTTTCTTTTCTTCAACCATGTCTCTCACAAAGTGATATTGAATATCAATATGCTTTGTCTATGAATGATGAGTTGGGTTCTTCGCCAGAAAAATTGCACTCTGACTACCACAATCTATCCTTATAGCTTGTTGTACCAACCCAATACCTAAACAAAATCTTTGTAACCATACTTCTTCCTTACTTGCATGAGTGGATGCCATGTATTCAACTTCTGTAGTTGAAAGTGCCACTACAACCTGTCTTTTGCTCATCCAACTTATTGCTCCTCCAAATTGGTTAAACATATACCCACTTGTAGATCTCCTACGATCCAGATCTCCAGCCCAGTCTGCATCCACAAAGCCATGTATACCCACCACTCTGTCTAATCCCGATCTTCCTTCGTAGCATAATCCATAGCTAGCAGTTCCACGCAAATACCTGAAAATCCTTTTTACTGTTGTCCAATGCTCCTTCCCTGGTTTTGACATATACCTGCTCAAAACTCCCACTGCATGTGCAATGTCCAGTCTACTATAGATTATTGCATACATTAAACTACCAACTTCACTAGCATATGGAACACGAGACATGTCCTCGTCCTCTTGATGTGTCTTGGGACACTGCTCCACAGATAACTTTACACCAACAGGAATAGGAACCTTGACCGATTTACATTCCTGCATATTAAACCTCTGCAATATTGTCTCGACACATTTTCTTTGATTTAACCAGAGTTTCCTCCTTTTCCGATCTCTTTTAATTTCCATGCCCAAAATGAAATTTGAAGCACCAAGATCCTTCATGTCAAATTTAGAGGACAATTGAGTTTTCACATACTAGATAATCTCCTTGTTGTTTCCTATCAACAACACGTCATCCACATACAAGAACAAATAAATCAAATGATCACCAATTAATTTAAAATACACATAGTAATCTTCTTTGCTTCTTGTGAAGCCAAGTCCCAACATATAAGTATCAAATTTTTGATACCACATCCTTGGTGATTGTTTTAAACCATACAGGGACTTTTTCAGCTTGCATACCAACTCCTTTTCCTTCACAACATAACCTTCTAGTTGCTTCATATAGATTTATTCTTCCAAATCCCCATGTAGGAATGTTGTCTTCACATCCATTTGTTCCATTTCAAAATCAAATGCAGCAACAACAGATAACATAAATCTTATAGAGGTTAATTTGGCAACAGGAGAAACAATCTCACCAAAATCAATTCCCTCAACCTAGGAATAACCCTTTGCTACTAACCGAGCTTTGTATTTCTCCACTTTTCCTTCTGCATTCAGCTTCTTTTTAAATACCCATTTGCTACGAATGAGATTTATTCCAGTGGGAAACTCCACTAGATCCCAAGCCTCATTCTTATCCAAAGATGCCATTTCTTTGTCCATGGCCCTTTTCCAGAGATTTGCATCCTATGATTACACTGCCTCCCTGATAGTTCTAGGATCATCATCAATAATAGACAAAGAAAAATTTGAATGGAAACCAGATGGAGTATACCTTTCTGGTAGCCTTCTTTCTCGAACCAAACTCCTCAATACTGGAGTATGAGGATCTTCTTCTTATGATTCATGTTCTTCTGTAGAGTCTGACTCATCATCTTTTAAATCAAACTCTATTTTTTGTGGTTCTTCCTTACTTGGTATGACTTCATTTTTAACAACATTCTTCATTTCTCTAAATACCACATCTCGGTTATACACTACCTTCTTAGTTTTTGGGTTCCAAAGCTTTAACCTTTGAGACCATCTTTATATCCAATAAATATACACTTTTCGGCCTTCTTATCTAGCTTACTCATGTTTTCCTTTGGAACATGAACATATGCATCACAACCAAATACCTTGAGATGTGTAAGAAAAGGTTCCTTACCAGTCCATACCTCTTGTGGAGTCTTGTCATCCAACGCTGATGAGGGTGATTTGTTGACCAAGTAACATGCAGTACCCACTACCTCTGCCCAGAATTCTTGCCCTAACCCGACACCATTGAGCAAGCACCTTTCTTTTTCCATCAACGTCCTATTCATCCTTTCTGCAACTCCATTCTGCTAAGGTGTATATGGAGTAGTCTTCTACCTTGCTATACCGCACTTTTTACATAATTCTTCAAATTCATTCCCGTAGAACTCTCTGCCATTATCCGTCCTCAACACCTTAATTATTTTCTCTATTTGATTATCAACAAGAGCCTTAAACTCTTTAAACATGTCAAATACTTCAGATTTCTTCCTGAGGAAATATATCCAAGTATTCCTCGAGAATTCATCTATAAATGAGACGTAGTACACATATTTTCCCAATGACGGGACCAACACAGGTCCAAAAACATCACTATGAACTAGCTGTAAAATTCCTTCTTCCCTCTTTTCACCAGAGGGGAATCTTACCCGATTCTGCTTCCCATATAGACAATGTTCACAGAAATCAAAATCTAGAGAGCAGTTAGACATACCTTCAACCATACCTTTACCATGTAGTAGTCGAAGACCCTTCTCTCCGATATGCCCCAGTCTTTGATGCCACAACGTAACCTTTTCTCTAGACACTGTAGGAGTTCTTTCTTATTCAACTCCAATATCAGGAACAATGGAACTATTACACCCATCACTAATAGTGCTTCCTTGCAGCTTATACAGAGTTCCAAACCAAACTCCCTTCAACAACATCATTACTCCTCGAACCATCCTGCAGGTTTCCTTTTCAAATATTGTTTTTACTCCTGCATCGTCCATTTTGCTTATAGAAATGAAATTTCTGGCCAAACCTAGGATGTGCATAACACTAGGCAATGTTCTAATCCTTCCATCTATGAGCCTCAACTTGACTTTTCCTCGTCCTATGATTTTGGTTGTTGAATCATCACCTAAGAAAACATTACCTCCATCATACCTTTCATATTCGCAGAACCACTCCCTATGGGGAGTCATATGAAAGGATGCACCAGAGTCAACCAACCAAGCCTCATGATCTGCATGTGTGCTTGAAGAAGCCAAGTACACATCCCCTCCTTCTTCCTTGGAGGTATTTTCTTCTGTAGAAGGAGATTCTTCATATCCCTTCTTTTTCTCAACTTTGGATATACACTGCTTCTTGTAGTTCCCTTATTTTTCACATCTCCAACATACCTTTACAAACTTTCCAGTATATTTAGATCTACCCATAGACTTAGATCTCCCACTTGAGAAATTAGATCTATTTCTTTCCTGGGAACGTCCTCTTGCAAATAACGTGTAAGTGCTCTTTCCTTCCATATTCTTCTGTCTCATCTCCTTCGACAACAAGGATGAAACCACTTCATCAAAATTCAAGGCAGTTGTATTACTACCTATGGCCATAACCAGACTATCCCATGAATCTGGTAAAGAACACAGTAAATTGATACATTATCTTCATTTGAAATTTTAATCTCAATAGATACTAACTGACTTACCATAGTATTAAAGGAGTTCAAATGTTGTGTCACCGAGTCTCCATATCTCATCCTCAGGTTATACAACTTCTTTCTCAGGAATACTTTATTCACTAGGGACTTAGACTGATCCAACTTCCCCAACTTTTCCCATAAATCCTTGGTTGTAGCTTCCTCTGACACATTCAATAATACTGAATCTGAGAGACACCGTCGGGTTGTGATCTTTGCCTTCTGATCCAAATTTTTCCAGTCATCTGCTGAAGTTCCTTGTTAAGGTCCTAACCCGCACATAGGTAGATTAATGTATTCGGATGTAATAAAGGTCAATATTAATAAGACCTTTCAATAAAATAGAATAAGGCGGATGTAAGAAGACCTAATAGAAGC